>JAEQDS010000074.1:0-62744 GCA_020875535.1 Macrophomina phaseolina | reverse complement strand
TATATTAACTTCCTACCTATTTCGCTATTACAATCGATTTCTACGCATATAAATACTATTTACTCGAATTCTCGGCCCCTTCTTTTATACCAACTGCCCCGCCAAAACTTTTCTCCCGGGCCGACCTAAATTATTACTACTATACCCCCCTCCCTACCTTACCTCTATTATCGTCCACGCCTAATACACTATTAACTAACGCCGAAATCGCATTTATTAATACCCAAAAATAATATCTATATAATCCCTATTCTATAAAATACCGAACTCGCTATTCTATAATTTTAATATTTACAAAACTACCGGTTTTTTAAAAAATATAAATCCGCCCTACCCTCCACCCCTATCTCTCTACACCCCGCGCTTTCCTACTACCTATTTCCTATTATATATCTATTTTGCCTTGCTTTTACTATCCGCACGCCGTGTTTCGGCTTCTTTACTTTACGCCCGCACTCGATATCTCAATATTAAACCGCCTTAACTAAAACTTATTCCTACCCTTACCTATTCTTATACTTATCCCCACCCTTACCTATTCTTATACTTATCCCCCCGCTTCCCCCTCATCTACTCCCTATTATATATCTGTTCTACGTCGCCTTTACTACTCGTATGCCGTGTTTTAACTCCTATGCCCTATGCGGGCGCTTATTATTCCTATTTAATTTATCTTAACCTAAACTTCTACCTACTCTACCCGCCCTTATACTACTCTCGCCTACTTCTATACCTACTCTTATATACTTCTACACCTCCCCTTCGATGCTATCTACCCGCTCCGCCAACCATAAAAACTCCCAACCAACTATTACTTTCACCTCGGTCGTATCCTGCTTTTAATCTTAAACTGACTACGCCCGCCCCTTCTGCCTCTCTTACTTACTCTCCTCCGTCATATCTTTCTGTAACTACCTTCCTCCCATTAATTCGCCTGTACCTGCTTTTAATCCCGTATACCGCCGCTAATAAAACCCCGCTAAACTAACATTCCCTCCCCGTCCTCCTCCACCCGCCCATCTCATTACTCTCCCACCTATCGCACATGCTCTGCGGCGCCCCGTAACCAAAACAACCGGAATACCGGTCGTATCGAATCCTTCGGCCCGCCTCCCGCCTCTCCCCTTCCGCCCGCCGGCCTCCTTCCGACCTGCAATCACCAATCCCATGCTCTACCGGCCGGCCTACCGCCTTGCACACTCCGCAAACACCCCTCCAACGCCGTAACTACCACTCCATTCTCTCCATCTCCTGCCTCTCTTCCTGCGCCCGCACCGTCTGTCTCGCGTACGGCCGTGCCCGCTACCGCTCCTGTCCGCGGAACGCTGCTCTATCCCTCTCCCTCCCTACCTGCTCCCTCTCTGCCTGCTCCCTCTCTGCTTGCCTTCTCTTTTCTACTACTTCGATTACCGCCCGCTGTCGCATTCTCCTCGGTATTCATCTGTTATTTCCTTCTTTCATTTCTGTCCTCTTTCTACTTTCGTCCTCTTTCCGTACTATCGCACTGTTCTTCTTCGTAATTCCTGTTCTTCCGTTCTTGTTCGGCTGTCGAATACTTTTGTTCATGATAATGCGCCGGCACTGCCTATTCGCCGGGTCCGTGTACCGCCTCACTAACTCGTCGTCTCCCTCCCCTCTCCCATCATCCACGAACCCTAACCCTGATCCTCCTCTGACGATGACCGCCCCGCTTCTTCCGCCATCTCTCCCCGCCCTGCCGCTCTCCTGCCCGTAATCCATCATGCTACGCGGCTCGCCCGCGTGCACGATCAACCTGATGCCCGGTATATCGATCCCCATCCCCAACGCGCTCGTCGCCACCACTACCCGCTCCCTACCTGCCCGGAAATCCTCCAACACCTCGTCCTTGCGCCGCTCGCTCATGTCTGCCCGGAATTCCTCGCACACGAACCGCCCTGCTTTCGCTAACCGCTCTACCTCCCCCCTCGTCTTGCAATAAACTACTACTTTCCCCTCCGCCGATGCCCTCAACTCGCGCTCTACTAACTCCGCTACTACATCCTCCTGCTCCTTCCTACTACTCTCCTTCCTGCCGACTACCCGATACCGCACGTTCTTCCGCACCGTCGGCCCCCTAAATATCTTCACCTCGTCCGCCCTCCATCCCATCCTTTTATACAACCTGCTCTCCTCCGCCACCGGCAATGTCGCCGTTAACAATACCATCTGCGTCTCAACTCCGGCCAACTTACCCAACTGCTGCAAATGCTTCCGAAAATCCACCCTATCGTTCAACACGACGTGACATTCGTCCACCACGATACGGTCCAACTGCCTCGTCCGCCTGATGCGCTTTAAAAACGTCCCGAACTCCTCGCCCACCGCCGCCTCCGGCGTCACCAACACGATCGACTCCGCATCCGCCTGCCGCCTGCCGCCCCCTACCGCGCACCGCACCCCCGCCTCATCGCACCGCCGCTTCATATCCTTCCGCAACGACTTCAACGGCACCACTACTACTGTCGTGCCACCGGGTTCTGCCCACGCCGGCAATGTGAACAACACGCGCTTGCCCGCCCCCGTCGGCATCACTGCCACCACGGGGCTGTGCCCTGCCTTGATCGCATCCAATGCCGGCTTCTGCACGCTGCGGAAAACCGCCTCCTTACCCACCAACTGCCGCAACTGTTCCTCGCCATTCATCTTGTTTAACCGGATCCAACGATCCAACCGCTCCTCTTCCGCCTCCTCCTCGAACGGGCACCGCTTGCGCTTTTTGCTCGTCGCCTTGCTATCCGCCGCCTCGTTCCGCTCGTCTGCCTGACCCGTCGGTTCGAATCCTAAAAATCGGTGCCAATCGATACTGCACGCCCGGAACTGCTGCCTTCGTTCTGCCACCCACCCCAACTGCTCCATGATTCCCCTCGCATATACGATTCCCGCCACGTGCGACGTGTGCCCTGCCTGCGCGTCCGCGATCGCCGCCGCCATGCCGTCCTCATCCTGCCGCTGCTCGCTATCGTCTCCCTCTCCATCATCCTGCCTGAACGCCGTCGGCCCGCGGATCCACTGCCTGCTGATTGCTATCGCGATATCACGATACGCCCGCACCGTGACTTCATGCCCTAACCCCGCTGCTGTCTCCCGCTTAATCGCCTGTCCCATCCGCTCCGTCGTCCACTTCTTGCCCCCGGGCTCGGCTGCCCATAAATGCGCGGACAACGGCGGCGACTGCTCCTGCTCCTGCTGCTGTTACTCCTGCTGTTGCTCCTGCTGTTGCTCCTGCTGTTGCTCCTGCTGTTGCTCCTGCTGCTGCCCCTGCTGCTGCCCCTGCTGCTGCCCCTGCTGCTGCTTGCCTCGTATCAACACCTCAATTCTCCGCTGAAACGGCAAAACCAACCACAAATACCACACCAACAACTCACCCACCTCGCGCGGTAAATACCGATGAATGATCTTGACATCTCCCTGCAACGCGTACCCCTTGTAATACCGCGTAACAAACACGACCATCCCGTCTTCGATGAAAATATGCCGGTGCCCCGCCTCCGCCGTGTTGCTGTGCCTGATGCTTAATATCTCCGGCCCTCTCGCCGGCTGCCCGCCCGTTATGTGCATCAACACCAATAACTTTTCCTTACACGCCGCAACCCGGCTCATCCAATCCGATACCGCCTCGCGGTTCAATCCGGACGCCGTCCCCTGCCGGGTAAACCGCCTTCTGACTCCGCCGTTCTCCATAATCCGCTCGAACAACCACGACCGCCCGTCCACCGGGAATCTATTGCGCTGATCTTGCAAAAAATTCCACCCGCGCCGCCCGTTCGTCGGATCGTCGTGCATCGAATGCCACGGCACCGCCGGAATCTCCTGCCTGCTCTTGCAAAACAATAAATCCTCCACCAACACCTGCGCTGTCCCCTGCGTCAAACCGTGTACCATCCCGCGGAACTGCGCCATGCTAAACGATATGTTCTTGTACTCCAACATCTCTATCCCTCCACCCGACGTGCCCTTTCGCCGTCGTGTTGAAATGAATCTTCATACCGTACGCCCGCAAATCCAAAAACCACTGCATCGGGCTGTCGCTGCCGCGGACCATGAAATCGTCCATCATCTTGTTCACCCACTGCAACCCGCTCCTGCCGGCGCGCCTGCTGCTCTCGCCGCTTCTACTGCTTCCCCCGCTTTCGTATCCGCTATCTTCGAAATCACACGGCCTCGCGCTCGCGCTAAAATGCTCGTTCTCCTCCGCCGGCGTTGCTACCTCGCATGCCTTCTGAACGACCATGAAATGCGCCACCTTGATCAACGCCGATAAAATCGACCCGTACGTCTCCGGGCCTCTCCAACTGTTGTCCGTCGGGTCGACTCCTAACACGGCGGCCGCGCATACCAACGCGCTCTCGTACTCGCGCTCGACGAATCATTGATTCAACAACTCGATGCAAAAATCTAAACATGCCCGTTGAATCGGGGTTAATTTTTGCCACTTCTCTTCGTCCTTCTCGTTTGTCTCGCTTTCTTCCTCGTCGCCTTCCCCTTCTCCCTCCTCTTCTACTGCCTCGTTATCTTCGTTTTCTTTGTTACTTTCTTCCCCATCTTCGCCCCCTTCTACCTCCTGCTCTGCCTCTTCGACCAATCTGACGAATGCTTCGAACTGATTGCGGGTGAATTTGTACGCCGGGCTGTCCCAATCGTGCTGCCGCTGCGTCCGCATAAAAAACATCAACACCTGCTCCCACGACCGGGCACGGTCCTTGATCGATTCCTCGTCCATATACGGCTGCAACGGCTGATATCGGGTCTGATGCTTCTCCGTCCTAATCGCCTGCATCCGCATCGACACGCCCGCCCGCTTCGCCACGCTCTCCTGACTGATGCGGGCAACGTCCTCCATCGCCTGCCACACGGCCGTCTCGATCGGCTCGTTCGGATCGTCTTTTTCCTTATCGGCGGCCTTCCATCGTCTGTTCTTCTTTTCGTCCTCCTCGCCGCCCGGCTTGACGATGCACTGCGACAACTCCTCGCGGTTCTTGCCGACCAAATACTTCTGCCACTGCGTCCGCTCCAACCACGGGTTCGCCTGATCCCTCTCGGCGTCCTGAACGACGGCGGCTGCCTCCTTCTCGGCCTGCTCGAACCGGGCCTGCATCTGCTGCTACGTATGTGTTTCTGCTGCTGTCGTTGCTGCCGCCATCGCCGTCTTTACCCGCTTTGTTCTCTTCGTCTGCCGGCTGCCGCACCTCGAAATACTGCGATCCGTGCCGGCTCGTGAAAAATCGCTTGATAATGCACCCGCCTCGCTGCTTCCTGAAACCGCCTTTTAATTCTATCGGCCTTGCTCTTGCCCGATCCGCTCTTTTGATACTTAACCTCTCGGACGTTTCTCATATACTAACCGCTCCGCTAAAACTTTCCTCGCCAATACGCACCGCAAATTCGAATTCGCTAACCCTAACCCTAAATATCGTCTTTATTCTACGCTTATTCTTTTATAATTTCGCCCGCCGGACCGATTTCTACGCTCCTAAAAACTCTTTCCTTAAAATCCGCCCGCCTCTCTCCTCTTATCCTCCCCCTTACCGTGCACTTAAATTTTCGCTAATATTAACCGCGGAATCCATTCCTCCATATATAAAAACCCTTTACTCGAATTCTCGGACCCTTCTTATATACTAACTATCTCCCCAAAGCTTTTCTCCCTCAAATCCACCGCAAATTTAACCCTCGCTACTACTCGAATTTTTATCATTCCTCTTTTACTAATTTCGACCGCCGAATCGCTTTCTATCTTTATAAAAACTATTTTCTTAAATTTTCAAACCCTTCTTATATATAAACCGCTCCGCTAAAACTTATTTTCTCTGAACCGTCTCTAAAATCTACCTACTCACTCCCTATTTTCTTTCCTACTATATACTAACTTTCCGCCTATTTCGATGTTACAATCGATTTCTCTATATATAAAACCCGTTTATCCGAATTTTTCGGACTCATTTTATGTACTACCCGTCTCCCTAAAACTTTTCTGCCCTAAATCCACCGCAAATTTACTCACCCTAACCCTCGCTACTACCCTAATTTCACTACCCGTCTTTTACCAATTCCGGCCGCCGAATCGCTTTCTATACACGTAAAAACCCGTTTACTTAAATTCTTAAACCCTTCTTATATATGAACCGCTTCACTAAAACCTTTTTTCCCCGAACCGCCCCTAACATCCACCTACTTACTCCCTATCCCTTTCCTTGCTATATATTAACTTTCCGCCCGTTTCGATATCGTAATCGATTTCTACGTATATAAATACTATTTACTCGAATTCTTAATCTCTTCTTATATACTAAACGTCTTTCCAAACCTTTTCTTCCTTAAATCCACCTCAAATTCACTCACCCTAACCCTCGCTACTGCTCTAATTTTACCACCCGTCTTTTATCGATTTTGACCGCGGAATCGCTTCCTACGTACTCGAAAACTACTTGCTTAAATTCTTAAACCCTTCTTATATATAAACCGCTCCACCAAAACTTTTCTTCCCCGAACCGCCCCCTAAAATCCACCTACCTGCTCTCTAATCCCTCCCTTGCTATATACTAACTTTCCGCCCGTTTCGATACCGCAATCGATTTGTACGCATATAAATACCATTTACTCGGATTCTCGGACCCTTCTTATGTGCTAACCGCTCCGCCAACACTTTCCTCCCCGGCGGCCCGAACCGTCACCACTACCTACCCCTCCGCCCTTCGCTTCCTCTATTACCTACGCCTGACCGAACATCGACTCTGCTATAAAAACGGCCTTCTTAACGTCTATAAATAATCTCTATTCGCTCTCTCTACTCTATACCTTTTTTCTTCCTATGCCCCCAATTATTACTACCCTCTACCCTCCGCCTCTATTATCGCCCCCGCTTAATCTACTATCGAATAACCACGCTATTGCGTTCTTTAATACCGTAAAATAATGCCTGTGCGCTCTCTATTCTAATAAATACCTAACTCGCCATCCTCCAATTTTTATACTTATAAATCTGCCGATTTTTTAAACGTACAAAACCCCCATCGCCCTCCACCCTACCTCCCCACCCCCCGCGCTTTCCCACCACCTATTCCCTATCATACATCTATTTTACGCTGCTTTTACCGTTCGTACGCCGTGCTTCGGCTTCTTTGCTTTACGCGCGCGCTCGATCTCTCAATATCAATCTATCTTAACCTAAACTTACACCAACCCTCACACCTACCCTTGCACTCCTACACCCACCCTTAAACGCCACTACCCCCCACCGACGCTCCCTAACATCACCCCTCCCCGCCTATGCTATCTACCCGCCGCGCCAACCATAAAAATTCCCAAACTAAATTATTACTCTCCACCTCTGCCGTATCCCGCTTTCGCCCTAAATACCCGACCACACTCTCCTCCTGCTCTGCATCTACTCCATTCTCTGCTATCTGCTGCAACCACCTTCTCCAAACTGCCCCGTACCCGTGCTTGATCCCGTACAATGCCCCCAACAATACTCCACTGTACTGACATTCCCGCCCCGTCCTTCTCCACCCGCCGCTGTCGTTGCTCTCCCACCCATCACACACGCTCTGCGGCGCCCCGCATCTAAAACACCCCGAATATCGGTCGTACCTGATCGTCCGCTTTGCCTTGCGCCTTTCATCCTCTGCCTGCTGTCCCTTCTCCGTCATGCAATCGCCAACGTCATGCTCTGCCGGCCACCCTACCGCCTTGCACACCCCACAAACCCGCTTCCACCGCCGCAATTGCCGCTCTACTTCCTCCAACTCCTGCCTCTCCTCCTGCGCCCTCGCCGCCTGCCTTATATACGGCCGGGCCCGTTGCTGCTCCTGCCTACGGAATATCTCCCTGCTCTTTTCCCGCTCTACCTGCTCCCGCTCCACCCGCTCTCTTTCTATTCGCTCCTTCTCCATTTGCCCCCTTTCTATTTGCTCCCTCTCCGCCTGCTCTACCTCTGCTCCTCGCCTTTCCCCGTCTCCCCCGCAATTATCACACAATTCTTCGCCATCCTCGCATGAAATTCGCCCCCTCCGGCCATCAAAATACTCGTCCATGATGATACGGCGGCACTGCCCGCTTGCCGGATCCGTATACTGCTCGACCAACTTATCCTCCACCTCCCCACCTCCCCCTCTGACCACAATTGCCTCGCTCCTTCTGCCGTCTCTCCCTGCCCTGCCGCTCTCCTGCCCGTAATCCATCATGCTGCGCGGCTCGCCCGCATGCACAATCAACCTAATGTCCGGAATATCAATCCCCATGCCCAACGCGCTCGTCGCCACCACCACTCGCTCTCGGCCTGCCCGGAAATCCTCCAACACTTCGTCCTTGCGCTGATCGCTTATATCGGCGTGAAATGCTTCGCAAACGAACCGGCCTGCCCCTACCAACCGCTCGACCTCTCCCTTCGTCTTGCAATAAACCACCACCTTGCCCTCCGCCGACGCCGTTAACTGCTGCTCCACCAACTCCGTCACCAAATCCTCCTGCTCCTTCCTGCCGCCCCCCTTCCCACCTACCACCCTATACTGCACGTTCTTGCGCACCGTCGACCCCCTAAACATCTTCACTTCGTCCGCCATCCACCCCATCCGCTTGTATAACCTGCCCTCCTCCGCCGGCGGCAACGTCGCCGTCAACAACACCATCTGCGTCTCCGCCCCCGCCAACTTGCCCAATCGCTGCAAATGCTTGCGAAAATCCACTCGGTCGTTCAACACGACGTGACATTCGTCCACGACGATCCGGTCCAACTGCCTCGTCCGCCTGATGCGCTTTAAAAACGTCCCGAACTCCTCGCCCACCGCCGCCTCCGGCGTCACCAATACAATCGACTCCGCGTCCGGCTGCTGCCTGCCGCCCCACACCGCGCACCTTACGCCCGCCTCTTTGCACCGCCGCCTCATATCCTTGCGCAACGACTTTAACGGCACTACTACCACCGTCGTGCCCCCGGGCTCTGCCCACGCCGGCAACATGAACAACACGCTCTTGCCCGCCCCCGTCGGCATCACCGCCACCACGGGGCTATACCCGGCCTTTATTGCCTCCATCGCCGGCTTCTGCACGCTGCGGAACACCGCCTCCTTGCCTACCAACTGCTTCAACTGCTCCTCGGCGTTCATCTTCCTCAACCGGGTCCGGCGGTTCAACCGCTCCTCGTCGGCCTCATCCTCGAACGGGCACCGCTTGCGCTTCTTGCTTATCATCTTGCCGTCCATCTGTTCGTCCCGTTCGTACTGTTCGTCTGCCTGGCGGGTCGATTCGAACCCCAAAAATCGATGCCAATCGATGCTGCACGCTCGAAACTTCTGCCTCCGCTCCGCCACCCATCCCAACTGCTCCATGATGCCTCGCGCGTATATAATGCCTGCTACGTGCGACGTGTGTCCTGCCTGCGCATCGGCAATCGCTGCTGCCGCATCGTCTTCATCCTGCGGCCCTTCATCATCTCCTTCCCCATTATCCTGCCTGAATGCCGTCGGTCCTCTGATCCACTGCCTGCTGATTGCTATTGCGATGTCGCGGTACGCCTGCACGGTAATCTCATGCCCCAAACCGGCGGCCGTCTCACGCTTCATCGCCTGCCTCATCCGCTCTGTCGTCCACCTCTTGCCACCGGGCTCGGGCGCCCACAAATGCGCTGACAACGGCGGCAACTGCGGCGGCTTTTGCTTTTGATTTTGCATCTGTCTCTGCTGTTGTTGCCTCTGCTGTTGTTGCCTCTGCTGTTGTTGCCTCTGCTGTTGTTGCCCCTGCTGTTGTTGCCCCTGCTGTTGTTGCCCCTGCATCTGCTCCTGCGGATTGCCTCGCATCAACACCTCCATTCGCTGCTGAAACGGCAAAATCAACCATAAATACAACACCAATAACTCGCCCACCTCGCGGGGCAAATATCGATGAATAATCTTGACGTCCCCTTGCAACGCGTACCCCTTGTGATACCGCGTCACAAACACGACCATGCCGTCCTCGATGAAAATGTGCCGGTGCCCTGCCTCGGCTGTGTTGCTGTGCCTGATGCTTAATATCTCGGGGCCTCTCCCCGGCTGCCCGCCCGTGATATGCATCAACACCAACAACTTCTCCTTGAACGCGGCCACGCGGCCCATCCAATCCAACGCGGCCTCGCGGCTCAACCCCGACGCCGTCCCCTGCCGGGTGAACCGCCTTCTGACCGCGCCGTTCTGCATAATCTGCTCGAACAACCACGACCTCCCGTCCACGGGGAATCTGTTGCGCTGATCCTGCAAAAAATTCCACCCTCGACGGCCGTTTGTCGGGTCGTCATGCATCGAATGCCACGGCACCGCGGGCACCTCCCGCCGGCTTTTGCAAAACAACAAATCCTCCACCAACACCTGCGCCGTCGTCTGTGCCAACCGGTGCACCATACCGCGGAACTGTGCCATGCTGAACGATACGTTCTTGTACTCCAACACGTCCCTGTTCCTCCACCCAACGTGCCCCTTCGCCGTCGTGTTGAAATGAATCTTCATCCCGTATGCCCGCAAATCCAACCACCACTGCATCGGGCTGTCGCTGCCGCGGACCATGAAATCGTCCATCATCTTGTTCACCCACTGCAAACTGCTCCTGCCGAGCTGTCCGGTCCGGTCGTTGCGGCTGTTGCTCCTACTACCGCCACCACTACTTCCGCCGCTGCCCCCGCCGCTGCCGCTGCCCCCGCCGCTGCCGCTGCCCCCGCCGCTGCCGCCGCTGCCGCCGCTGCCACCGCTGCCGCCGCCGCTGCTGCTGCTGCTGCTGCTGCTGCTGCTGCTTTCATACCCGCTATCCTCGAAATTGCACGGCCTTGCGCTCGGGCTATACCGCTCGTCCTCCTCCGCCGGGGTTGCGATTTCAAATGCTTTCTGAATCACCATGAAATGCGCCACCTTCATCAACGCCGACAAAATCGACGTGTACGTGTCCGGGCCTCTCCAACTATCACCCATCGGGTCAACCCCCAATACGGCTGCGGCGCACACCAACGCGCTTTCGTACTCGCACGCGGCGAATCGCTGATTTAACAACTCCATGCAAAAATCCAAACACGCGCGTTGAATGCGGGTTAACTTCTGCGGTTGACTACTGTCGTCATCATCGCCGTCGCCGTTATCGTCGCTCTCGTCGGCTTCATCGGTTTCTTTGTTATCGGTATTGCTGGTTTCTTCATCGTCATCGTCGTTTTCTTCGTCCTCGGTTCCGCTGCCGTCTTCCCCCCCTTTACCTCCTGCTACCTTCTCGGCCTCATTCATCAATCTGATAAATGCCTCCTCTTGACTGCGGGTGAACCTGTACCCCGGGCTGTCCCAATCGTGCTCCCGCTGCGTCCTGATGAAAAACATTAATATCTGCTCCCACGGCCGGACCCGGTCCTTGATCGACTCCTCGCCTAAATACGGCTGCAACGGCTGATACCGGTTCTGATACTTCTCCGTCCTGATCGCCTGCATCCGCATCGATACGCCTGCCCTTTTCGCCACGCTCTTCTGACTGATGCGGGCAACGTCCTCCATCGCCTGCCACACCGTCATCTCAATCGGCTTGTACGGGTCGTCTTCTTCTTCGTCGTCGCCGGGGGCCCTCCACCTCCTCTTGTTTTTGTTGTCATCGCCGCCACCCGGCTCCCTGACGGCCCGTAATAAATCCTCGCGGTTCTTGTTGACCAAATACTGCTGCCACTTCGTCCGGTCTAACCACGGGTTCGCCTGATCCCTCTCGGCGTCCTGAATAATCGCGGCTGCCGCCTTCTCGGCCTCTTCGAGTTGTTTCTGCATCTGCTGCCACACCCGGGTCCACGTCGCCCTGCTGCCGCGGTCATCCCCTTCATTGCGGCTGCGCCGGGCCTGATGTTCGCTTGCGTCCTCCTCCGACTGCTGCACCTCAAAATACTGCGACCCGTGCCGGCTGGTGAAAAATCTTTGACAATGAACGGGTTTCGCCCCCTCCCAAAACCGTCTCTCTACTCTATCGCTCTTGCTCTTACCTGACCCTCCTCCGGCCCGGCTACCGCCTGCTGACCACTGATGCTCGTTCCGCCAATGCTTCTTTATCGTCACCTTGTCCCGGCAAATATACGCGCACCTACCTGCCTCTAACCGGCATAACAACCCATCTTCGTGCAACGGCAACTCCGGAATCGGTCTGCTGACGCTCTGCGGCACCTCAAACTGCCCGGGGAATCTGATCAATCGGGGCCACGCCCTGACCTCGTCTCCAATGACCTCCGCCTCCTTCCCGGGCATGCCGTGATGCTTGCCCTGTAAATGCCCCTCCACCTGATCCGGCCACACGGCGTGCCTGCACTCCTTGCACACCGCGACCTGATGCTCCGCCAAATGATAAAAATGCTCGTTTGCCATTGTTGATGTCTGTTCGCGGGACGCGAAAAACGTTTTGAACTGGTTGATCGGGCTAAACGGGCGCTCGAATACGCTCCTTTTTTTAAATGCGACGCGGTATCGCGCACCCCTGTTCGCGCCTGAATAAACTTAGTTAACCCTACTTTGAATCAACCTTACCCTAAATCAACCCTACTTTGAATCCACTCTACTGAATCCACTCTGCTGAATCCACTCTACTGAATCCACTCTACTAAATGCACCCAACTGAACCCACTGCATTCTAAATCTCCCCTTGTGACGGGGCGCTCACCTTTTCGGTTTTTGAAATGCCATCGTGTCTGCAACCCTAACCCTATTCTGTGCGGCGAGCTTTTGATTTTCCAAACCGTCGCGCTGGTCCGCGCGCGCACCCGCAGCTTGCGCACCCCATTAAACTTACCCTAAGTTACCCTATCTCACCAATTATGCCCGAACGGACGGTCGCATCGGCATACTTCTCAATATAATTTTGATCGGGCAGGTGCGCTCTATTATATATCTCAATTTGACGTAAATCCGGCTTCCTTTCTGAGTCGACCCTACCCTGAGTCGACCGTACTATCCGCCAGGAAACTACCCGACGAACTTGTATGAGAGCTCAGTCGACCCTTATAACAGTAGACTCAACTTTTTTGGTTAGGGCTCGGAAAATCCGAAAGATAAGAATAGCTATATAAGTATTTTACTAAGTAGCCTAAAGGTCTCCTCTTATATAGATACGTGCCTTAACCTTAGTAAGCTAGCCGTGTTTATTAAGCTTATACTTAAATACCTAGGTAAGTAGTATTACGTTCTTATTAAGGCTTTTCGCTTTATTAAGTACCGCTATCTTCTATACTTTCTTATTCTAAAGTTCCTAGAGTTCTATTTAGATTGCCTCTAGTAGGTGGGTTTTTATTAGGTGGTTAAAGATATCCTTATAGAAACGAGGTTTAGGTAGTAGTTAATCTTAGTAAATACGTAGTAGGCCTATAGGCGATACTTACGCTTTTATTAGAGTAGGTTCCTAAAAAGATACGAGAAAAGACGTAAATAGCATTTAGTAACTAAATATATTATTATAAATTAATATAATATACGTATCTTTACGTAAGTTGCGACTCCTTAATCCGTGGATAATTAGGTTTAGATTAATATCCGCTATAATATTATATTCTCTTAGGGTACGGTTTCCTCTAGTAGCATCTAGATTAGGTAGATTCTTATATTAGACTAGTATAAGCTGGCCGAGTCCTCGTAATTATTAATTTTATTAATCTTTACCCCCTAAGCCTTGAGAGGCTTGTTATTAAACTAGAGTAGATTAATTTAGTAATACGTAATCTAAAGAATCTAGTATTTATTTACTATAAATTAAGCCTATTTATAGGCTGCTTTTTATATACTATTCGCATGCTAGGCCTTTACTAGTTAATTCTAAAGGGCTTAGTAGATAATTTAGTTATACTTCTTATACTTAGGCGCCTAGGTAGCTATCTTAAGTCTCTAGAGTTTCTTAAGTTAATTAAATTAGAGTCGGTAATAGCTTATTACTAAGATTAAAGAAGACCTTAGAATTCTAATCTAAGGGAATAATATTCTTTTTATAAAGCGTAATACGAGGAATAACTATTTTTTACTCTTAATTTTACTTTTATTATTATAAAGCGAGTATCTTTTCTAGATTCTCTAGAGAGAACTTACTAGATTTATTAAAGATAACGTCTCTTAAGCGTACTATTCGGTCCTTTAGAGAATACTAGATTCTATAAATATTAGTAGAGTTATATCTAACTAAGTATCTAATAAGAATATACTTACCTAGCTTATTACTACGTAGAATATTCTTAAGTAGTAAGTAGGCTTTATAGCTATAAACTTAAAAGTATACTACTTTTAGCTTCTTACTATAAACACGCTTAAATAGCGTTTTCTAATAGTGGCGCTTTATTAGAATTCTATTATAGATATAGACTACTACCTTAATAATTTTAGGCTATAGATGCTTAGATAGGTTAGTACTAACCCGTAATAATCTTACTTTAATAATAATTAAGTGCCCTAAACGCTCTAATATACTATTTTACTAAGGAATATACGAAGCTAATACCTTATAGGTAATTTCGTGTTGCTTAAGCTACTACTTAAACGCTTATATAAGCGATACTTCTCTATTTAATCTAAGAAAGGCTATTAATTTACTAAATCTTATCTTAATTATTTAGATAATATTAAGAAGGTGCTAAGTATACTTATTCTTAGTTACGTAAGTAACCGTAAAAGTAAATTTAGTAGAAGCGTATTTAAGATACGTAATCTATTAGTAGCCGTTGTTAGCTTATATTATATATATTAAGTTAAATAAGACTCGAAAGAATGCTTCTTCTAATAATTTCTCTAGTTATATAGATTAAGAGATCTACTATTATACCTTAGTACGTACGTATATATTATAGTAATTAGATAGCTACTAATCGGTAATTATAGCTTCTTATACTATTTATAGTAAGACTTAAATAGCTCTTTAGCCTATATATATAAAGATTTTATACTATTATATAGCTAGTAACGAGCGATTAGTACTATTTAATACTATAGCTAGTAGATTATCTACTTTCTTATATTTTATAAAGAAGTAGTTTTAGGCGAAGATTAGATAGGCTATAATAAAGTTCTCTAAGTAGAGGTATATACGTTCTATATTTAACTTAATTCTCTTTTCTCTTACCTTAGTAATAGAGATAAGGTTTACTATAAACGAGAATACGTAGGCTACATCTATAAGCTTAATAGTACGTAGGCCCTTATAGTTAGTAGTATATACTAGTGCCTTACTAAATAACTCGATCTTAACCGTAGAGTTTTTTAATATAATATAGTTATCTAGCCCCGCGTTCCTTGTTTTAGTATAGCGATTTTTTATATACTAATTATAGATATAGTATATTATGCTAGTATTAGTAATTTATAAGAGATTAAGCGTTATAGGCCTTAAAATACGTTATATATTAAATAATAAGGTAACTATAGCTAGAAAGAATAATATTTTCTTATCTTTTTTATCTAGTTTTAGCTCTTATTTCTTTTAAGAAGCGTTATTCTGCTTCTTCTAGCTTTAGCCGTGATTTTAGCTATTTTTAAACTATTTAATAGAGCGTTTAACTCTTTTTTTAATCTATAGATCCTCGAGTGCCTTATTAACCTTATCTTAAACCTTATAGTTTAGTATCTAATCTACTAGTCTAGCCTCTAGATTATAGTATCTATATTTATCGTAGAAGTAATTCTCGCTATATAAGTAGGCGAGTAGCTTTCTTTTCTACTTCTTATTTCTTAGTAAAGCGGTAAAGGCTACTTTAGTAGCCTTTAGATTCTTAGCCGTATTTTAGCATAAGTAGTTTCGATAGTTAATAATTAGATTATAAAGCGACTTAGTAAGCTTATTATTCTAGAGCTTAATCTTATAGTTAGAGGCCTAGTAGGTATTAAGAGAGATAAACGCCTTAAAAAAGATAATTTTACCTTAATTATCTATAATCTCTAGAAGTTCGAGCTCTTTTACCTTAAATAGAGTCTTTTTCTATTATAAAAGTTATTTATTAATATTCTAACTACTTAGAGGCTTCTTAAGCTAGTAAAGCTTATTAACGATAAGTTCTTTCTAAGTCTTTTTTATTAGTTAGAGCCGCGCCTTAAGCGCTATAAGCTAAGAATAAGGGTGCAAATCGCCTCTAAGCTTATTTAGAATTAGAAGTAGTAATAGGCTTATTAAGTTCTTAATAATCGTTAAAAAATTATTAATTTTCTTTTTTAGCTTCTTATACTTAGCTAGGTCTCTTTCGCGAGCTCTAATCTATATTTTATAGCGCTTCTAGGCTCTTTATTAGTTTAGATTAGAGACTAGTAGCTCTTAAATCTTAGCTAGCTCGATTAGTTAAGAAGGTTTTAATAGCTTTAATAAATCGATATAGTCGAATATCTCGTATTTCTTAGCTTATAATTAGATAATAAAGTACTATTTATTCTAATTATTAGCTGTCTTTAAGACAACGATAGGTTTAGAAGATATTATAGCGTAGTATTATATTACGTCATATTATATGCTAAAGAAGGCATAGGTAGGTTACTAAAGTAGATAATAGGCGTAAGGCTAATAAATAAGCCATTTACTTAAAAGTATTACTCTAAGGCGGTAGTAAAGTACTATACTTTAGATAATAAAAAGGCGTATTATAGAAGGCAACTAAAGTCCTTTATTATAGAATATATATAGTAAAAGAGTACTAAGAATAAACGTCCGGATACTATAAAACGCTTAAAATAGTATAATAAGATACTAGGAAGAATGGCTTAGAATACGAAAGATACTAAAGACGCACCTAGGCTTATAACTATTAAAATAAGTAGTATAACGGCTTAATTAATAGTAATAGAATAAATTAGTATATCTAGTAGAGAGAGGCTATACGGGCTTTTCTTATATCTATTCTATCTACTAGGGTAAAACGGGTATATAACTTACTTATCTACTAAGATAGATATATAACGAGTATAAGATATAACTAAATCTAAAATACTACTAAATTAAATATTCTAATATTAATTAATTAAGTATTTTAAGTTTTTAGCTTTTTAATAAGCTATAAAAGCTTAGCTCTAGTAGGCTTTATTTATTATATAGACTAAGCTAGTTTCTAGATATTTTAAATTTAATTTTTAACTAGATTAATCTCTATCTAAGATTCTAGTACTATTACTATTTTTTAAACTTATTAGAAAATAATATTTTATTTAATAAAATTTAATCTTAGAGCCTTTCTCTTCTTATAAAAATAATAGTTAAAGTATAATAAGCGGGCCTCTATCTCTAAAAATCTAAATACTAAAGAAAAAAAAATTTATTAAAGAGTTTTCTTAAATAAATATAAAAAGAAAATTAAAATAAATTAAATATATAATAAAACTAAATACTATATATAGAGACTATATTACTAATAAAGTTTAAATTTTATTATTAAAGTTAACTATAAAGATTAAAGCTATCTAAAAAGTATAGTTTATATATATATAAAAGAGATTTATAATCTAATATTAATTTTATTAATCTATTTCTATTAAGAATAAATTATAGAGATTAAAGAAATTTAATCTATTTAATTTATATTTATCTAGGCGAGAGTATATAGATTAATATTTAGCGTTATATAATTTATATAATTTTTTCTATAAATCTTTTTATAGTACGTATTTATATCTTATTTTATTTTTTTATTTTATATATTCTCTACTTTATAAAGGCTATACTATAATATATCTATATATAATAAAACCACTTAGTTATTCTAAAATACTATTACTATAAATAGTATAAAATTATTACTTATTCTTATATTAAAGAAATTTATAGAATCGCCTATTAATTAAGCTACTTAAAGAAAAATAGATTAGTTTCTTAGATTTAATAAATTTAAATTACTACTAACTATTATATATCTATAAAGATAGTAGTCTAAAAACTTATATACTAATAAATAGAATAAAAATCTAAATTCTATTATTATTTCTAGTATAAAATAATAAAGTTTTTTTATAAAGTCTCTATTTA
This sequence comes from Macrophomina phaseolina, assembly GCA_020875535.1. Classification (NCBI taxonomy): domain Eukaryota; kingdom Fungi; phylum Ascomycota; class Dothideomycetes; order Botryosphaeriales; family Botryosphaeriaceae; genus Macrophomina; species Macrophomina phaseolina. The sequence continues at coordinate 44,774 of JAEQDS010000074.1, read as the reverse complement.
TATTTAACTTATTAATAATAAGCTTAGTAAGGCTATTCTTAGTAATATAAATTTTAACTCTAAAGATAATAAACTATAGCTAAATAAAATATATAATTATTATTTTATTATTTTTATATATCTTTATAGGACGCTTCTTATTCGTAGCCGTTTATAATAAAATAAAACTATTTTTAAAATTTTTAAAAGTATTATAATCTAAATTATTTTTATATAGAGTAATACTTAAGCTACGTTTTTTTAGAGTTAAACTAGTTTTTTTAAAAAAACTTATATTTAATTAAATATAAATTCTCTAGTTCTTAATACTAGATTTTTCTTTTATTTTTATATATTTTTAAGCTTTTTTTTTTAAAGTACTTACTATAAGTCTTTTAATTATTTAATAGCTATATTAGTTTCCCGTATTAGGCTTTAAATTTATTAATAAAAGAAAGGCTTCGTAAAAAAGCGTCTAATAAGCTAGAAAATAAAAATAGCTAAAACTATATAAGAAATAAAAAAAATAGAAAAAAATTTAAAATAACTCTATTATATAGCGTCTTATAAGCGATTAAATAAAGTAACTAAACTAAAAAAAAATCTATTTTAAAAGAAAAAAAAGAATTATCGCTTTTATATACTCTATAAGTATATCGTAAAATAGTATTTAAATATTATTAAACTTTTTTTTAATAAAAATTATTTTACTTTATTTCGCGCTAGTAAATATTACTTATTATTATTAAACTTTCTTTTAATAAGGGTTATTCTACTTTATTTTATACTAATAAATATTAGCTATTATTATTAAACTTTTTTTTAATAAGAGTTATTCTATTTTATTTTATACTAGTAAACGTTAGCTATTATAATTTTATTACTATATTATAAAGTTTACTTATAGTAGAGAATCTTTTTTTAATATACTAATTAAAGCTTTTCTTTTAAGCCGCTTTTTAAAGTTCTATTTTTTTTATATAAAAAAAATTATTTTTATCTTAACTAGCTTATTTATCTTTTATTCTATAATAATATATTAATTTAAACTATTTAATATATAAATAAATTCTATTTTTTATATAGTAATACTTAAGCTAGCGCTAGAAAATACTACTATTCTAAAAATATAAAAAAAGATTATATTAAAAAACTCTAATATTAAAAAAAACTAGTACCTAGTTGTAACGAGCGGGCCTCTACCTCTAAGGATCTAAATACTAAAGAGGAAGAAAACCTATCGCGGGGGTTTTTCTTAAGTGGGTATAAGAAGAGGGTAAGAGCAAGTCGAATACGTGATGAGACTAAGTACTACGTGCGAAGGCCGTGTTACTAATAATGTGCTGAATTGTTATTGAAGTTGACTACGAAGGTTAAAGCTATCTAAGAAGTGTAGTTTATATACACGTAGGAAAGGTCTATAATCTAGTATTAATCTGTTTCTAATCTGGGTAGGGGTTAGAGTATTAATAGATTAATAGTGCCTTTGATCTGGTTAATCTGTCCGTGGATGCCTAAGGCGTGTGAGATTAAATAGATTAATCTCTTGGCGTTACGTAAGCTACGTGTTTCGTTATGGGTTCTTTTTATACTGTAGCTGCGCTCTCCGCTTGTCTTTCTACTCTGTAGTTTCCTAACCCTATAAAGGCTGTGCCGTAATACTATCCCCCCTTTTAAGGATCTTCGGCCCGAAGATTCTTTTATATCGGTAGGTATAAGTTCTTAGGGTAGCCCTTATATTGTTTCTACGCGTTTCTTCGCCTTTCGCTTATTATAGGTAGGGCTTTTACTTTCTCTACTTCTCGTCGTTATTATCTTGCGGATTCGGTCGCGCGGAAGCCTTATAGAATGTCTACCCCCTATAGCGCTTATCGGTCGGCGAAGGCTTAGTACTTTATAAGCCTGGATTTTGGTCGGTGTAGCCGCTGCATCTAGAAGAACCGGAGGTGCGATTTAGTAGTTACGTAGCGTGATTGTACGTGTCCCTTTTAACCGATGTTTTTGGCTAACCGTTTCTAGGGAATAAGATTTATTCCGAGATAGATGACCTTAAGCGATAGTTAGAGGAGGCGTAAGAATTGGAAGAGTAGATTCTCCTAGAGAAGATATCGATCTAGAAGCGTCGCTTAGAGGCTCGTTCTAAGGTTCGTCGTTTAAAGCGTTAGCTCGGGTTTTTAGACGAGCGTCGTAAGAAAATATTTAAGCGCGAGTTATCTTTCATCGAGGAGTTAAAGAAGCTAGAAAAGAAAGACCGCGTTACGCGACGAGTAGCTAGTAAGAACGTGCCGACTTTAGAGCGCTCTCCGAGTCCTCCTGCTACTAAGGCGTCCTCGAGCTCTAGAGGTCCTCCGCCTAATTCGGTAGCTAAGATTGCGTTTCTATCTAGGGCTAAGTTGTGGATAGATCCGTTCTTCTAGGGCGATCTCGTTTCCGCGGGAGGTTAGGGTTCTAGCGATGGAACTCTATAACGAGATCTAGATATATATCGTCCTTAGGCATCTACTAGTTATTCTTGTTCCCGTATTCTTCCTATTTAACGAGATATTTGAGCTAACGTCCGAACCGCTTATAGTCTAGAATCTTTTTAACTAGGTACTAGGTTTCTTCGGCGTTAGGGTTTTCTAGTATAATTTCTTCTTAAGTTTCTAGGATAGTGGCGTTTTCTAGTGCTAGCTCGAGTAATACTACGTAAAAGATAGAGTTTATCCGTATATTAGGTAATTTAAGTTAATACGTAACTTCTCTAAGTTTTTCTATAATTTCGAATAGACCGATTTTCTTAAAATCTAATTTGTCGCTTAGTCGCTTTAATTTAATATTTTTCGTAAGAAGGTACACTTTATCCCCCTCTTTTAGGTTCGGTGCCGCCTGGTGCCGTTTGTTGTAGTATTTAGATATTATAATTCGTACGTATTCGAGGTCGAGACTAATAGCTTTATGTAATTCTCTTAGCTGCTCGGCTTTAAGAACTTCTTTCTAGGCTAATTTCCTACTTAGAATAGCTTCTCTATACGCGTCTGGTTCGAATCTATAGTTAGTAAAGAACGGGGATACGTTAGTTAACTCTTATTTAGCGCTGTTATAGGCGAATTATACTATAGGCAGCCATATAGCCTAATTATCCTATAGATAGTTAATATAATAGCGAAGATATTATTCGAGAGTCCGGTTTATTCGTTCTATCTAGCCGTCGGTTTACGCGTATATCGTTATAGAGAGTTTGTTCTTTGCTCTAAGTTAGCGCGTAAGTATTTACTAAAATTTAGATCTTATTAGCTTGTTTCTATTCGAAACTAATACTTCCGGCATTCCGCGATCCGCGAAGATATATCGGAGAAACGTATAGGCTAGCTATTCTATATTCGATATCTCTAGGTAGGGTAAAAAGTATACGTACTTTATAAGTCTATCGATAAAGACTAGAATCGAGTCGAACTTAACTTCTATAAGCGAATCTCTAGACTCTAGTAGCTTCGTAATAAAGTCTAGCGTAATCTATTGCTATAGTCGTTCTAGTACTTCTAGGGATTATAGTTATTCGTACGGAGCGTATATTGCGGCTTTACTTCGGATACAAAGGTCGCATTGCGAAACTATACGCTAGACCGTTTTCCGTAATTCTAGAAAGTAGAAGTTTTACGTAATTCTCTCGGTCGTTTTATCGATATCCTAATATCTATACGCGGGTGCTACGTGTATATCTTTAACGAGTGCTTCTCGCAGTCTTATCGGGATATAGATTAATTCTTTAAAGAGAAGCGTTCCTTCTCTATCTTAAGTAATACGCGGGTTATTCTTAAGCGCTAAAAGTTTCTACGCGAAGAAGTTCTAAGCGTATACTTCTCAAATCTTCTAATGCCACGGGTTTAACTCGATGCGAAGCATTAGGAAAGACTATCTAGTAAGGGTAAGCGATCTATCGCTTATCTACTATAATACTATAGGTTGCGGCTCGATTCTTTCTTCTATATAGTCTACCCTTCTACTAAGCGCGTTAGCGGCGGTATTGTCTACACCTTTTCTATGCGTAATCTTAAAGTTATAGGATATTAATTCTTGTAACTAGCGAACCTATCGTCGGTTTAGCTCCTTAGTCGTGGTGAAGCGTGTAAGATTCTAATAGTTATAATATACTATTACCTATTAGTCGGCTCCTTCTAGGTAGTATCTCTAGTGCTTAAATACTAAGACGATGGCCAAGAGCTTCTTATCGTAAGTATTATAGTTAAGCTCTACTAAGGTAAACTTTCTTAAGTAGAACGCGATCGAATACTATCTGCCTTTATCGTTAGGCTAGCTAAGATATACTCCTAGGGCGAATCCTAACGTATTAGTTTCCACTTCGATTAGTTTATCGGGGTCGTATATCCCTAAGACGGGTGCTTCGTAAAATATCCGTTTTAGCGAATCGAAGGCTTACTACTAATCGTCTCTCTATTAGAAGCCATGCTCCTTCTAAGTAAGTCGCGTTAAAGGTTTCGTAACCTTTAAATAGTTCTAGATAAACTTTCTATAGAAGTTTACGAATCTAAGAAAGAACTATACTTTCTTAATCGTCTTTAGTACTAGCTATTCCCTAATAAAATCCAGTTTTAAGTCGTCTATACCGATATATCCGGGGGTAATAATAAAGCCTAAGAATTCTGTTCTTTATACGTACTACTCGCACTTATCGGGCGCGATAGTTAGATTCTTAGCTTAGAGGGTTTCTAGAACTTTTCTAACGTACTTCTTATATTTCTCGAGTATTTCTAAGAAGATAAGGATATCGTCGAGATAAGCTAGATAGAAGATATCTAAGTATTCGCGTAGCGTATCGTTAACTAGATTCTAAAAGGTTGCTAGCGCGTTAGTAAGCCCGAATAGTATAATCGTATACTCGTAGAGTCCTAGCCTCGTACGAAAGGCTATCTTCTACTCTTCCCCTTCTTTAATTCTAACTAAGTAATATTCGTCCCGGAGGTCTAGCTTCGTAAAGTACTTTACGTTTCCTAACTTATCCTAGAGCTCGTTAATGCGTAGAAGCGGGTAGCGATTCTTAATCGTAATGTCGTTAAGTTGTCGGTAGTCGATATAGAGGCGTAACTTACTATTCTTCTTAGAAACGAAGAGGATCGGATATCCGGCTAATAACGTTAATAGCCGAATATATCCTCGTTCGAGGTTCTTCTCAATGTATTCTCTTAAAGCCTCTATTTTCTTTTTTAATAAGAAGTAGATAGGCTTATAAGCCGGTTTCGTTTCTAGCTTAAGCGGAATTTTATAGTTCTATAGTTAATACTTAGGTAAGTCTCCCTTTCCTCTTTCTTAGCAAACGGTAACTAAGTCCTAATACTCGTCGGGTACCGTTTCTATTTCCGGTATTAGAGGTATTCCTTATAGTTACTACTATATCTCTAAACTACCGTGTTATCCTCTCTTAATTCTCGCAGGATCGTCTCCTCCGATAGAAGTTAGATAGTTCTTATCTCTTAGTCCTTCCCGTTAGGCCCTAGCTAATGCTCTCTATTACACCGCCGGTAAGGGTTTAATATATATAAGGCAGACCTATTATTCTTAGCGTCGTATACGCCTAAATGCCTCTCTTAAGATTATCTAGATATTTACGAGAGGTTCTAGGGCTGCTAATTACTTCCGTAAAGCCTTACTCTTAGCCTTACGCTTTCTCCGCGTAGTTCTTCGTAATAAGTGTTGTACCTAATTCTCGGGAATACTTAACTCGGTAGGGCTTACTCCGCTTAAGGCGCTATATTTTACCGAGAAGGCGGCGTTTCGTACGCTATAGTTCTAGTCCTATCTTAGGTCTTTCTTAAGGTCGCCGTTAATGCTACCGTTACTAGGCCTTACGCTATCGTTTAAGTCTTGCGTTTCTTTTAATAATTCGAGAGTATTATTTCGCTTAGTAGGGCTTATTCCTGCGATAGGGTTATATTTTACTAAGAAGGCTTCGTCTTCTACGTCGTAGTCCTAGTTCTAACTTATACTACTATCGGAGTTATCTATATAGTTACTATATTTAGGCCTTACACTAGCTACTTCCCGTTTTATGCTAAAAATATATCCTTAGAAGATATCTAGTAGTTCTTATTTAATATTCTTATAACTACTTTCTAGGTTCTCGATAATATCTTAAATATTCTGTCGTAGAAAGAGTGTATCGCTTACCTAGTTAATAAGGGAGTTACGAGTCCTAAGCTAAGGTATTCCGAGGATAACGTCGTATCCCGGAATCCTTTAGACATTAAGGGTAATCTAATCGGTATATCTATTAATTTCTAGTAAGACTTCTTCTATTTCGATACGTATCTATTCTTCTCTATAGTCGGCGTTTCTTTCGTTAAATCCGCTAAGAGAGTAGGGTTCTTTCTTTTTCCGATAAGAAATGTTTAATTCTTATACTAGTTCGTTATAGATAAAGTCTCCGCTTAATCCGCTATCGACTAGTATCGAGATCGTACGTTCTCGTAGGACTCCGGTAATCTTAAATTATTCCTAAAGTTTCTTTCCGGTGAGAGTTTCCGCTTCCGATATACGTGATACTATGTAAAGGGACCTAGACTATAGCCCCTAGGTCGATTCTAATACCGTAGGGCCTGTAAAGCGCTGAGGCTTAGGTGGAGGATTACTAAGCTATATTATAAATAATACAGCCTAGTAAGCAGTCGGAAGGAGATAACTCTCTAGAAGAAAGAATAGGTAGGAGATTTAATAAAGAAAGACAAGAGGGGAGGTAAAAGATAGAATAAAGCTTTTATTAGCTTATATCCCGTTTATAAGTATTGCGCGTCTCATAGAACGAAACTACGGTGCTATCTAGAGCTCCTTATATACACTTATTCCTTATATAAGTAGATCCTTCTAGATATACCGTATTAGAAATCCAACGAGGGTGATTTATAAGAAATAAGATTCTAGCCCCAATCCTTATCCGTTTTATATAATTTTTATATCGTAATAACTGGAAATGATTGAACTTTTATAATATATAAAAGGAATTTTAGTAGGGGCTATACCCGTTTAGTTATTAGTTAGTGAAGTGGGGTGGCGAATTTTGCCACCTTGGTTTGCCACCGTGGTTTGCCACCGCAGTTTGCCACTGCTATAACTCCGAGATATATTCGTTATATACCTTAGATAGTATTCTGATACCTAAGGTAATATATTTATAAGCTACGCTTATATAAGCTTACTTATTAATATTTAACAGGGCCGTCTAGTTTTTTAGCTTCGGATAGCCGTAGACTTTACTATATATATAGTCTTTCTATTCGTTAACTTAAAGGTATGCTTGCTTCCAGTTAGTCTATTTATTAATACGCAACTATTTCCGCTAGTAGACTATATCTTTTCGCACCTAGTATTAGAAGGCTAGTATGTTAAGTTTCTCGTTCGATATCTACTAAAGTATGTAGTTCTAGATAGTTACTATACTATACTAATAAAGAATCCTTACTAACTCCCGAAGGGAGTCGTAGTCTACTTACTATCGAGTAGTTATTTCTTAATAATAGAGCGTTACGAGTGCGGTTTTCTTTATAACGATAAGTTCGTACTTCTTTCTATCTTGCTCGATTCGGGTTTCCTAGAGGGTCCCTTAGCGCTATATCTATAGTACTATAAGGGCTAATTCTCTCTCGTGGGGAATCTAGATTACTTAGGCGAGTTAATCGTTCTCGTTTATTATTTCTACGCTAATCCTATACTTAGCTGTAAGGCGCTCGAGTTTCGGAAGAGCTATAGGGTCCGGTATAGCTTTTACTTCGTTATCTATCGAGTTGTATAGTTCTCCGGTTTCGCTATTTACGAGCTCCTCGTCCAAGGGGAAGCTATTAATAAAATCGTCGGTCTCGATAACTCCTTCGTTTCTAGTCATTATACCGAATTATCGAGGTTTATAGGGATATTATCCCGATATATCTTTACTACTTTAGTGTATCTAGTAGTTATCGTCGTAATAGGCTATCTAGTATAGCGTATCGTAGTTATCTTAGCGGGATGTAATCGATGCTTCGCGCTAGGCGCTCGAGGTCTACTTTCTATCTTTCTTATTATAAGAATTCTACGGGCACTTAGAAGAGAAGTGCTTGTTACTACCGTAGGTAATATAGAGTTAATTCTTATAGCGCTGCTTCTACTTGTTCGTCTAGTTTAAATTAGGTCCTTTAGGCTTCTTATTATTATTTTAACTATTATTATTGCCCTTCTTGGACTCCTGTCGGTTAGCCGCGTTAAGGGCTATAGCGTCTTCGCCTTCGAGGGTTATCTTTTTACGGTAAGGCTTCGAGGTGTTAGCCTATCGAGAACCCATCTTCTATTCGTATATACGACCGTCGATCTAAGACGTAAGGTCTACCATCTTCTAGAAGATAGACGGGTATTTATAGGTAATTATATTCTTCTTAACTTCTTTCTTTAGGCCTTTATAGAAGAGGTCGCGGAAAGTCTCGTCTAACTATTCGAGGTAGGCTATAAGCTATTAAAACTTAGTTACGTAGACAGCCACAGATCCTAGTTATTTAACGGTTATAATATCGTTAGAGGCTTTGCGGACTTTATTCCAATCGTTAAAAGTAGCCCTAAGGTTGTCTGCGAATCCCGTATAGATGCCGAAGATTTTCTTAGTCTTTTCTCGTCTCTTCTCGAGAGAGTGTTCGTTAGCTAGATAGTCGCGAAGATATAGTTCTATCTATACCTCTACCGTTCCTCTAAGGTAGGTTAATGCGAAGAGTACTTCCTCGGCGTTACTATCGAATTGCGCTTAATTAAACTAGAGGTAGCGTTGTATCTGGAGTAGAAAGGATTAGAGCTTCTTTCTATCTCTATCAAACTTCTCGGGTGCCGCTACTTTAATCTTAGTAGCGCTTCGCTTTATCGTATGCTCGATTAGTCGAGCGTTCTAAGTCTTTAGCTCCTCGATAAGCTATAAGAGCTTAGCTCTAGTAGGCTCCGTTTGCTGTGCGGGCTAAGCTAGCCCCTAGACACCCTAAATATAACCCTCGGCCGGGTCGACCTCTATCTAAGATTCTAGTGCCATTTTACTATTTTCTAAACTCGTTAGGGGGTGATACCTTACCCGATAAGACTTAATCTTAGAGCCTTCCTCTCCTTGCAAGAATAGTAATTAAAGTATAACGAGCGGGCCTCTACCTCTAAGAATCTAAATACTAAAGAGGGAGAAAACCTATTACGGGGGTTTTTCTTAAGTAGGTACAAGAAGAGGGTAAGAGCAAGTCGAATACGTAATAAGACTAAGCACTACGTGCGAAGGCCGTGTTACTAATAATATACTAAATTATTATTAAAGTTGACCACGAAGGTCAAAGCTATCTAAGAAGTATAGTTTATATACACGTAGAAAAGGTCTATAATCTAGTATTAATCTATTTCTAATCTAGGTAGGGGTTAGAGTACCGATAGATTAATAGTGCCTTTAATCTAGTTAATCTATCCGTGGATGCCTAAGGCGTGTAAGATTAAACAAATTAATCTCTTGGCGTTACGTGAGCCACGTATTCCGTTATAGATCCTTTTCGTGCCGTAGCTACGCTCCCCGCTTATTTTCCTACTCTGCAGTTTCCTAACCCTGTGAAGGCTGTGCCGTAATACTAGTTAAAAAAATTTTAAACTATAAATAGTTTAGTTATTAGCTAAATATCTTATTAAATAGAAAGATTACGAAAATAAAAATAACTAATAAATACTAAAGAATAATATATATCTAAATTTTATTATAGAATTCTATTATTAAAATTCTAATTTTTTATAGAGATAAGATTATCTCTAAATAAAAATAATAAAAAATTCTTAAGAATTATTAGATTTATTATAAATAAAAATAAATAAGTAGAATTTATAGACTTAAAAAAATAAAATAATTATATTTTAGTTTTAGATTTACTAGTCGACTTAGCTATTTATAGTATAGTAGAATTTACTAACTTATAATATAGCTATTTTAATAAGAAGTTTTTAGAATTTTTAAAATTAAAAAAGTTTTTAAAAAATTTCTTTATCTTAAAGCATTTTAGCTTTTTAAAAAAATTAAATTTTATATAAATTATTTAAAAGTAATACTTCTTTAAAAAATATTATTATTTATATAACCGCTCTAACTTAGTAGCTACTATTTATAAAATAGTAAAAATTATATTTTTTTAGCCTCTAAATATACTTATTCCCGGTTAAGCTTATTTACTAAAGAAGATTAGTAAAGAATAAAAAATAACTAATAAGAAATCTATAACTCGAGTTATTTATTTTAGTAATATTATACTTCTTTTAGTAAGTCTTAAGATAAGCTATATAGACCTTAGAATTATTTAATAATACTATATATTTAGACTCGTACTTTAAATAGTTAGTATAGAAAATTATCTCTAGTCTATTTAAAAGAATATCGCGAAGCTATTATTTATAAAAAAGAATAAAATAATAATACTTAGTTAAATAAAAAATAACCTTAGAATTATTAAGATAAAAACGTTTTAAAATTATAATAAAAACTTATAGATAGAGAAGAAAAGAAAAAGGACCTATAAAAGAATATATATAAATAAAAAAATCTTTAAGCTAAAGATTTCTAAAGAGGAAAATAGTATTATAATATAGCTTTTATAAAAGAATAGAAAAAAAGATAAAAGAGTTTTAGAAAAAATTTTATTTAGAAAGATTAAATTATATAGCTTAGTACGTAATTCTTTTTTATAGACCTATATATTACCCTTAAGAGCCTAGGCTATATAGAGTAATAGTCACCTAGTATAGCCACGGCGATATCTAGTAATACTAGATTATATACGCTTTTTTATTTATATATAAACTATACTTTTTAGATAGCTTTAACCTTTATAGTTAACTTTAATAATAGAATTTAGACTCTATTAGTAATATAGCCTTTATATATAGTACTTAGTCTTATTATATATTTAACTTACTCTTACTCTCTTCTTATATCTACTTAAGAAAATTCTTTAATAGGTTTTCTTTCTCTCTAGTATTTAGATTCTTAGAGGCAGAGGCCCGCTTGTTATATTTTACTAACTTCGAAGCCTTCGGCCGCCCTAGTAATGCTAGTATATATAGAAAGAAGAGACGTCGAGTCGAGCTAATATAATTATAAACTTACTAGAATATAGAAGTAATAGCCTATACCATTAATAATTCTCTAGCTAAGTAGAGTACTAAAGGCGCCTAATAGCTAGTTCTATAGCGTATAGCGTTTAATATTTTTTAGTATACCTGCTATAAGTGCTAAGCCAGAGTGCGTGTTTAGTTATACTAGGCGACTTATTATATATAAGCGTATAAGGCTTAGTAAGAATATAATAGAGGCCGATATCTACTAGAAGTATTAGCTTCTTAATAAAGTTATAGAGTAAGGTATAGTTAGTCTTTCTTTTTATAGGTTAGAGGTCACGTAGATCTTATAAAGTAGGTATAGAAGGGGAATAAGAGTCTTAAAGATATTAACGTAGTACTAGTATACGTATATATAAGCTCCTAATTAACGAATATGGTGATTATTCAATCGCCGACTATTTGATTAGTAAGCAGCCGTTAATGAGTCGGTAACGATCCCGTTGCTTAAGCGTCATGTCCCGTCATGCCTTGCCAGCCGTCCCGTCCCGTTATAGGGTCTATGACGGGACGGGACGGGACGCCTTACACGCTGTTAGCAGCATTGTCCATGATTGATAGAATCGGCATTGGGCATGGCAGGAAATAAGCTTGGGCAAATCGGCGGAGACGGATATAAGGAGCTTTCAGCCGCAATATCTTGAATCTGATTGAGAACTGACTTCCCAACTGTGCTCTCATATCATGAACGGCGTCTCACTGCAATTCCTGGCACCAAAACGCATTTCGTCGCTTTAAGGATTGGTCATGGCCTTACTCATGATCGTAGGGCGAACTCAGAGCGTAATGTATTTACAGTCCGCACTGGCCATCGATTTCCTGGAAAGAAACCTCGTTTGGCGGTATCTCCAAGCCACATCTGCCATCCATCCGGCACGTACCATCGAATTGCCCGTCTGTGCATGCTTGGCCATCGAAGTTAGCCGGATTTCCATCGTTTGACTCGTCATTCCGGGCGTTCTCTGCAACAGCAGCAAGGTCTTCAAACGAAACCTGGGGAGCGGGTGCTACAGACGGTGGATGATGTGAGTGTAGTCCTAGGACACAAAAGTGCATCATACGTACAGGCGACGACACTGCTGGCAAGAAAGCCGATAGCGAGGAACAAAAAGCTAGAGGTACGCATGATGGGCTGCGCGAGTACAGATGTGAGAAGGTTTGAATCGATAAGTGGAAACCCGAGAGGAAATCTGGGTGTGCGATATGAAAGAATTCTACGGAGCAGATGTTGTCATGCGATTGCTCAGCATTTATGTCCATGTGGGGGGCAGCTGTTCAAGGCTTCCACCTCAAAATCAGCCAAGACCCAAGGGGCAAAGACGTAACGCTTTATTAAAACAGGCAGGCAGACATCTTGTCTATGCCAATATAGAAGCTGCAGCCGCAGGGCCCCAAGGAAGTTCCAGGAACCATGTATGAGTGTCTATCTGGTCCCAAGAGCCGCAGACAAGACAACCGCAGACGGAACCTAGAGGAGCTGTTGCAAAACCAAAATGTCGATTGGTTTGCGCAGCACATGAGCTATCAAAATGAACCTCTGCGCAACGGAGGCCCCGTATACTCCACTTAATTGGACATGGGGAGATCTCAGCTCTGTTGGTGTAAGCGAGACATGAGACGGCAAGGGAAAGGTATTATGAGAATCATCCATGAGATTTCTAATCCTGGAAGTGTGCTGAAACGCGAATGCCACCTCATGTTGAGGGAGTGTTGCATCCATTTCAGGCAATTACACCCGGTGTGTCCCGGAAGCAGCTCTAGGCCGTATCCTGAGGCATCTTGGCGAAACCTTTAATGATTGATAGTCTCTGAAGACAGGGGACGTGGGCTCGGAATTACGCAAACTATTTTACTGCCTGGCGCTTTTTGCATGCAAAAGGCATATACTTCCTTCAATGGACGAGCGTAAGACGATGGATGGGTTGGAGTTTAGTCGGGTTGAGTGAATTTAATACTGCATACATACCTGACGATAAGTACGAAGTTGGCCAATTCTATCTCTGTTTATCGGACTTTGTTGGAATCAGTGCGAAGATGGTGGCGGAAGCGGGAGAAGCTATGAAAAATATAAATTAGGAGTGGAAAACGAAACAGCCCGCTAATAAAAAAGACAGTTACCTCGGGAATTAAACAAGCGAGACAGTAGATTACGCTACAAAACCCGGTAACGTGTTTCACCAGTGGCATGGGCATTTCTAACACCTGATTTCGGTAAACTAACACCTGATTTCGATAAACTGATACCTTGTCGGGATATATGCAAAATCTCCACCGTTTTTACCCTGAAATTAGGAGATTTTAGCTTCATCTCCTGTAAATGTCCATATATTAAGATGTACGGCGAGGCGGCTAACCGCGACGTCGTATAAGCCACCTATAAGCTCTTCCATCACCGCCTTATCCTTTATAGGCTCTAGGAGCCTCTAGAAGCCTCTTTTCTATATAGAATAGACTAAAACGACCCCCCCACACCTACCCTACGCCAACCCGAGTATAAATACCCTTGCCCGAGCCTCATGCGTTGTCTAAACCGCCCCTAGCCTCGTTGCCAGCGGCCTCGTTGCTAGCGGCCTCGTTGCCAGCGTCGTTGCTAGCGGCCTAAATAAACTCGCTATTATTAAGGCGCCTCTTCTATAGCTTTTTACGCGGCTTAGTATCCTTTCTATCTAGCGGCCGGCCTCTCTTACGTCTTAGTTATTTAGCCTAGTATTAAGGCTGCTGTTTAGGCGGCTGTTACGCTAAAAGAGGCGTTAGTAACGGAGGTGTTAGTAACGAAGGTATTAGTAACAGAAGAGGCTCGTTTAGTAGCGGCGCCGGAGAACGCGTATATTAGTTAGTATTAATTATACTTACGCCCGACGTCGCCAGGCGGCCCTGCACTAAGACTATAGTAGTAGGCGGTAGGAGGCAGCCCGCGCTTAGCGAGACCCTACCCTATATAAAGGCTCTACAGCGATTTATTACGCATAAAGGTTTTAGTAACACACTATAATGCGTACTCGTACGATTTTAATGCAACTCCGCTTAATAATTCAAAATACCTTATTTTAGCAGAGGAAAAAATTTCGTAATATTATAGCGACTACTTACTATAATACACGCTTCTACATGCGCTATATAATAGTTGTGCGATTTTGGTGTTTCTTGCTAAGACGCTAACCCGGGTATATACCGGAACTACTTAATTAGGCAATAGGTGTCAGTTTATCGAAATCAGGTGTTAGTTTACCGAAATCAGGTATTAGAAATGCCCATGCCTTCACTAGTCATCCGGCCACCTTTGTTTTTACCGAAAATTATAAAATTCACAGCACAATATCTCAGCAACCTACATTAACTCCCGGTTTATTCAAAGCCCTCACCCTCAAACCAAGTAAGAAAAACTCACGCTAACCATAGTCCCTAAATACAACAAAGCAAGAGAAACAGAAAGAAAATAGCGAGGAAAAAAAAAAAATAAAAACTCGCTCAAGCCATAGAATTTCCAAGTATTAGAATAACGGTTTTATAAGTATTACTACTATACTAGTTAGCTTTATAAGTGTCTTAGTAGTATAGCTAGCGTTAGTAGTACTAATATAAGAGAGCACCCCCTCTTATTTCTATCTATTACTAAGAATCTTATTTTTCTACTAAGTATTACGGCGCAGCCTCTACAGGGTTAGAAAATAGCAGAATAAGGTAGTAAGTAAAAAGCTCGGGTACAGCGTAGAAAGAACCCACGCGTACTTATATAAAATATATAATGCTAAGATAGTACTCTTACTACTCTAAAGGCGCTCGGACTAGAATACTATAGAGTATCTAGAGTAGAATAAGCTACTCTATCTATTTTTAAGGTTACCGCCCTCTTAAGAAATAGAATAGATAGATTAGAAACTAGATTATAGATACTTTTCTACTTATATATAAACTATACTTCTTAGATAGCTTTAATCTTCGTAGTTAACTTTAATAATAGAATTTAGACTTTATTAGTAATACGGTCTTTATACGTAGTACTTAATCTTATTATATATTTAACTTACTCTTATTTTCTTCTTATACTTACTTAAGGAAAATTCTCTTAATAGGTTTTCTCTCTCTTTAGTATTTAAATTCTTAGAGGTAGAGGCCCGCTTATTATACTTAGTTACTATATCTTTCGCGAAGAAGACTAACTAGAAGGTCTAGCTTAGCGGTAAACTTATTTTCTAGTAGAAGAATAATAAGGGTCTTTTCTTTACTTCTCGTACTAGTAAATCTAATATATTATAGATATTAGCTAGCTTCTAATATATCTTTACTCTAGTAATAAATACTACTAAGACACCTATAGAACCCTTAATAAATATAGTATATTATTACTAATCTTTTTATTAGTTTATTTTACTAATTCTTACTAGCTTAGTCTAATCTAATAATTACTCTTAGTACTACGAATAAGTTCTTTAGTAATATTCTATTTCTTACTAAAGTAACCGAAAGCCTTAATACTTCTAATAGTAATAAGATATAATAAGCGGGCCTCTACCTCTAAAGATCTAAATACTAAAGAGAAAGAAAATCTATTAAAGAAGTTTTTCTTAAGTAGATATAAAAAGAGGGTAAGAGTAAGTTAAATACGTAATAAGACTAAGTACTATATATAAAGGCCGTATTACTAATAATATATAAATTATTATTAAAGTTAACTACGAAGGTTAAAGCTATCTAAGAAGTATAGTTTATATATAAATAGAAAAGTATTTATAATCTAGTATTACTAGATATCGCTATAGCTATACTAGGCGACTATTACTCTATATAGCCTAGGCTCTTAAGGGTAATATATAGGTCTATAGAAAAAAATTATATACTAAGCTACGTAATACGATCTTTCTAAGTAGGGTCTTTTTTTAAGGCTCTCTTATCTTCTTTTTTATACTTTTATAAAGGCTATATCGTAATACTATTTTCTTCTTTAGAAATCTTCGGCTTAAAGATTCTTTTATCTACGTATATTCTTCTATAGATCTCTTATCTTTCTTTTTCTATCTATAAGTTTTTATTATAACTTTAAAACGTTTCTATTTTAACGATTCTAAGATTATTTCTTATTTAACTAAGTAATATTATTCTACTCTTTCTTATAAATAATATCTTCGCGATATTCTTCTAAACGGGGTAGAGATAGTTCTCTATACTAACTATTTAGAGCACGAGTCTAAATACGTAGCGTTACCGAATAATTCTAAGGTCTACGCGGCTTACCTTAAAGCTCGCCGAAAGAAGTACGATATCGCTAAGATAAGTAACTTAGGTTATAGATTTCTTACTAGTTATTTTCTATTTTTTACTAACCTTCTCTAGTAGATAAGCTTAACCGGAAATAAGTACGTTTAGAGGCCGAGAAGAATATAATCTTTACTATCTTATAAACGGCGGCTACTAAGTTAGAGCGGTTATATAGATAGTAGCGCTTTCTAAAAAAGCGTCGTTCTTAAATAATTTATATAGGGTTTAACTTTCTTAAGGAGCTAGAATACTTTAAGGCGAAGGATTCTTTTAGAGACTCTTCTAATTTTAAAAATTCTAAGGGCTTCTTATTAAAATAGCTACGTTACGAGTTAGTAGATTTTACTATATTATAGGCGGCTAAGTTAGCTAGTAAACCTAGGGCTAAAATATAATTATTTCGTTCTCTTAAGTCTATAAATTCTACTCGTTTATTTCTATTTACGATAAATTCGACGGTTCTTAAGGGTTTTCTATTATTTTTATTTAGGGACGACCCCGTCTCCGTAGAAGATTAGAATTTTAACGATAGAATTCTATAATAAGGTTTAAGTATATATTATTCTTTAGTATCTACTAGTTATCTTTATTTCCGTAACCTTTCTATTTAACGAGATATTTAAGCTAATAACTAAACCGCTTATAGTCTAGAATCTTCTTAACTAGGTACTAGGTTTCTTTAGTATTAGGGTTTTCTAGTATAATCTCTTCTTAAGTTTCTAGAATAGTGGTATTTTCTAGTACTAGCTCGAGTAATACTACGTAAAAAATAGAGTTTATTCGTATATTAGATAATTTAAGTTAGTACGTAACTTCTCTAAGTTTTTCTATAATTTCGAATAGACTAATTTTCTTAAAATCTAATTTATTACTCGGTCGTTTTAATTTAATATTTTTTATAAGAAGGTATACTTTATTCCCTCTTTTAAGATTTAGTGCCGCCTAGTACCATCTATTATAGTATTTAGATATTATAATTCGTATATATTTAAGGTTAAGACTAATAGCTTTATATAATTCTCTTAGCTACTCGGCTTTAAGAACGCCTTTCTAGGCTAATTTTCTACTTAGAATAGCTTCTCTATACGCGTCTAGTTCGAACCCATAGTTAGTAAAGAACGGGGATACGTTAGTTAACTCTTATTTAGCGCTATTATAGGAGAATTATACTATAGATAGCTATATAGCCTAGTCATCCTATAGATAGTTAATATAATAGCGAAAATATTATTCGAGAGTTCGGTTTATCCGTTCTATCTAGCCGTCGATTTACGCGTATATCGTTATAGAGAGTTTATTCTTTACTCTAAGCTAGCGTATAAGCGTTTACTAAAATTTAGATCTTATTAGCTTATTTCTATTCGAGACTAATACTTCCGGCATTCCGTAATCCGCGAAGATATATCGGAGAAACGTATAGGCTAGCTATTCTATATTCGATGCCTCGAGGTAGGGTAAGAAGTATACGTACTTCGTAAGTCTATCGATAAAGACTAGAATCGAGTCGAACTTAACTTCTATAAGCGAATCTCTAGACTCTAGTAGCTTCGTAATAAAGTCTAGCGTAATCTATTACTATAGTCGTTCTAGTACTTCTAGGGGTTGTAGTTATTCGTACGGAGCGTATATTACGGCTTTACTTCGGATATATAGGTCGTATTACGAAACTATACGCTAGACTATTTTTCGTAATTTTAGAAAGTAGAAGTTCTACGTAATTCTCTTAGTCGTTCTATCGATATCCTAATATCTATACGCGGGTGCTACGTATATATCCTTAACGAGTACTTCTCGTAGTCTTATTAGAATATAGATTAATTCTTTAAAGAGAAGCGTTTCTTTTCTATCTTAAGTAATACGCGGGTCGTTCTTAAGTGCTAAAAGTTTCTACGCGAAGAAGTTCTAAGCGAATACTTCTCGGATCTTCTAATACCACGGGTTTAACTCGATGCGAAGCATTAGAAAAGACTATCTAGTAAGAATAAGCGATTTATCGCTTATCTACTATAATACTATAGATTACGGCTCGATTCTTCTTTCTATATAGTCTACCCTTCTACTAAGCGCGTTAGCGGCGGCGTTATCTATACCTTTTTTATACGTAATCTTAAAATTATAGGATGCTAATTCTTATAACTAGCGAACCTATCGTCGATTTAGTTCCTTAGTCGTAGTAAAGCGCGTAAGATTCTAATAGTCGTAATATACTATTATCTATTAGTCGGCTTCTTCTAGGTAGTGTCTCTAGTACTTAAATACTAAGACGATAGCTAAGAGCTTCTTATTATAAGTATCGTAGTTAAGCTCTACCGGGGTAAACTTTCTTAAGTAGAACGCGATCGGATGCTATCTATCTTTATCGTTAGGCTAGCTAAGGTATACTTCTAGGGCGAACCCTAACGTATTAGTTTCTACTTTAATTGGTTTATCGGGATCGTATATCCCTAAGACGGGTGCTTCGCAAAATATTTATTTTAGCGAATTAAAGGCTTACTACTAATCGTCTTTCTATTAGAAGCTATACTTCTTCTAAGTAAGTCGCGTTAAAGGTTTCGTAACCTTTAAATAGTTCTAGATAAACTTTCTATAGAAGTTCGCGAATTTAAAGAAGAATTATACTTTCTTAATTATCTTTAGTACTAGCTATTCCCTAATAGAGTCTAGTTTCGAGTCGTCTATACCGATATATTTAGAGATAATAATAAAGCCTAAGAATTCTATTCTTTATACGTGCTACTCGTACTTATCGGGCGCGATAGTTAGATTCTTAGCTTAGAGAATTTCTAGGACCTTTCTAATATACTTCTTATATTCCTCGAGCGTCTCTAAGAAGATAAAGATATCGTCGAGATATACTAGATAAAAGATATCTAAGTATTCGCGTAGCGTATTATTAACGAGCGACTAAAATATTACTAGCGCGTTAGTAAGCCCGAATAGTATTACTGTATACTCGTAGAGTCCTAGCCTTATTTTAAAGGCTATCTTCTATTCTTCCCCTTCTTTAATTCTAACTAGGTAATATCCGTTTCTAAGATCTAGTTTTATAAAGTACTTTACATTCCCTAACTTATCCTAGAGCTTATCGATACGTAGAAGCGGGTATCGGTTCTTAATCGTAATATCGTTAAGTTATCGATAGTCGACGTAGAGGCGTAACTTACTATTCTTCTTAGAAACGAAGAGAATCGGATATCTAGCTAATAACGTTAATAGCTAAATATATTCTCGTTTAAGGTTCTTCTTAATATATTTCTTTAAAGCCTCTATTTTCTTCTTCGATAAGAAGTAGATAGGCTTATAAGCTAGTTTCGTTTCTAGCTTAAGCGGAATCTCGTAGTTCTATAGTTAATACTAGGGTAAGTCCCCCTTTCCTCTTTCTTAGCAAACGGTAACTAAATCCTAATACTCGTTAGGTACCGTTTCTATTTCTAGAATTAGAGGTATTTCTTATAGTTACTACTATATCTCTAAACTACCGTATTATTCCCTCTTAATTCTCGTAGGATTGTCTCCTCTAATAAAAGTTAGATAGTTCTTATTCTTTAGCCTTTCCCGTTAGGCCCTGGCTAGTGCTCTCTATTACACCGCCGGTAAGGGCTTAATATATATAAGATAGACCTATTATTCTTAGTATTATATACGCCTAAATACCTCTCTTAAGATTATTTAAACGTCTACGAGAGGTTTAGTAGCTACTAATTACTTCCGCGAAGCCTTACTCTTAGCCTTACGCTTTCTCCGCGTAGTTCTTCGTAATAAGTGTTATACCTAATTTTTAGAAATACTTAACTCGGTAGGGCTTACTCCGCTTAAGGCGCTATATTTTACCGAAGAGGCGGCGTTTCGCATACTATAGTTCTAGTTTTATCTTAGGCCTTTCTTAAGGTTGCTATTAGTGCTGCCGTTACTAGGCCTTATGCTATTATTTAAGTCTCGCGTTTCTTCTAATAATTCGAGGGTATCGTTTCGCTTAGTAGAGCTTATTTCTACGATAGGGTTATATTTTACTAAGGAGGCTTCGTCTTTTACGTCGTAGTCCTAGTTCTAACTTACACTACTATCGGAGTTATCTATATAATTACTATATTTAGGCCTTATACTAGCTACTTCTCGTTTTATACTAAAGATATATCCTTAGAAGATATCTAGTAGTTCTTATTTAATATTCTTATAACTACTCTTAGGATTTTCGATAATATCCTAGATATCTTATCGTAGAAAGAGTATATCGCTCGCCTAGTCGATAAGGGGGTTACGAGTTCTAAGCTAAGATATTCTAAGAATAACGTCGTATCCTAGAATCTTTTAGATATTAAGGGTAACCTAATTAGAGTATTCGTTAACTTCTAGTAAGACTTCTTCTATTTTAATACGTACCTATTCTTCTCTATAGTCGGCGTTTCTTCTGTTAAATCTACTAAGAGAGTAGGGTTCTTTTTTTTTTTAATAAGGAATATTTAATTCTTATACTAGTTCGTTATAGATAAAGTCTCCGCTTAATCTACTATCGACTAGTATTAAGATTATACGTTCCCGTAGAACTCCGGTAATCTTAAATTATTTCTAAAGTTTCTTTCCGGTGAGAGTTTCCGTATTCGATATACGTAATACTATATAAAAGGACCTAGACTATAACCCCTAGGTCGATTCTAATACCGTAGGGCCGTCTAGTTTTTTGGCTTTAGGTAGCTATAGACTTTACTATATATATAGTCTTTCTATTTATTAACTTAAAGGTATGCTTGCTTCTAGTCGGTCTATTTATTAGCGTATAACTATTTCCGCTAGTAGACTATATTCTATCGTACCTAGTATCGAAAAGCTAGCTAGTTAAGTTTCTCGTCCGATATCTATTAAAGTATACGATTTTAGATAGTTACCGTACTATACTAGTAAAAAATTCTTACTAACTCTCGAAGAAAGTCGTAGTCTACTTATTATCGAGTAGTTATTTCTTAATAATAAAGTATTACGAGCGCGGTTTTTTTTATAACGATAAGTTCGTACTTCTTTCTATCTTACTCGATTCGGGTTTTCTAGAGGGTCCCTTAGCGCTATATCTATAGTATCGTAAGGGCTAATCCTCTCTCGTAGGGAATCTAGATTACCTAGGCGAGTTAATTATTCTCGTCCGTTATTTCTGCGCTAATCCTATATTTAGCTACGAGGCGCTCGAGTTTTAGAAGAGTTATAGGGTCCGGTATAGCTTCTATTTCGCTATTCGTTAAGTCGTATAGCTCTCCGGTCTCGCTATTTACGAGCTCCTCGTCTAAGAAAAAGCTATTAATAATATCGTTAGTCTCGATAACTTCTTCGTTCCTAGTTATTATACCGAATTATTAAGATTCGTAGAAGTACTATCCCGATATATCTTTACTACTTTAGTGCATCTAGTAGTTATCGTCGTAGTAGGCGGTCTAGTATAGTATATCGTAATTATCTTAGCGGGATATAACTAATACTTTACGTTAAGTACTCGAGGTCTACTTTCTATCTTTCTTATTACGAGGGTTCTACGGGTACTTAGAAGAGAAGTACTTATTACTCCCGTAGATAATATAGAGTCGATTCTTATAGCGCTATTTTTACTTATTCGTCTAGTTCGGGTTAGGTTTTTTAGGCTTCTTATTATTGTTTCGATCGTTATTATTACCCTTCTTAGAATTCTATCTATTAGCCGCGTTAAGGGCTATAGCGTCTCTACCTTCGAGGGTTATTCTTTTCCGGCGAGGCTTCGAGGTATTAGCTTATCGAGAACCTATCTTCTATTCGTATATACGACCGTTAATCTAAGACGTAAGGTCTACTATCTTCTAGAAGATAGACGGGTATTTATATATAATTATATTCTTCTTAACTTCTTTCTTTAGGCCTTTATAGAAGAGGTCGCGGAAAGTCTCGTCTAACTACTCGAGGTAGGCTATAAGCTATTAAAACTTAGTTACGTAGATAGCTATAAATTCTAGTTATTTAACGGTTATAATATTGTTAGAGGCTTTACGAACTTTATTCTAATTATTAAAAGTAGCCTTAAGGTTATCTACGAATCCCGTATATATATCGAAGATTTTCTTAGTCTTTTCTCGTCTTTTCTTAAGAGTGTATTCGTTGGCTAAGTAGTCGCGAAGGTATAGTTCTATCTATACCTCTACCGTTTCTCTAAGGTAGGTTAATGCGAAGAGCACCGCTTCGGTATTATTATCGAACTATACTTAGTTAAACTAGAGGTAACGTTTTATCTAAAGTAGAAAGAATTAGAGCTTCTTTCTATCTCTATTAAACTTCTCGGGTATCGCTATCTTAACCTTAGTAGCACTTCGCTTTATCGTATACTTAATTAGTCGAGCGTTCTAAGCCTTTAGCTTCTTAATAAGCTATAAGAGCTTAGCTCTAGTAGACTCCGTTTACTATACGGGCTAAGCTAGCCCCTAAGCACCCTAAACCTAGCCCTCGGCCGGGTCGATCTCTATCTAAGATCCTAGTGCTATTGCTATTTTCTAAACTCGTTAGGGGATAATATTTTACCTAATAAGATTTAATCTCGGAGCCTTCCTCTCCTTATAAGAATAGTAGTTAAAGTATAACGAGTAGGCCTCTACCTCTAAGAATCTAAATACCGAAGAGGAAGAAAACCTATTAAGGGGGTTTTCCTTAAGTAGGTATAAGAAGAGGGTAAGAGCAAGTCGAATACGTAATAAGACTAAGTACTACGTGCGAAGGCCGTGTTACTAATAATATACGAATTATTATTAAAGTTAACCACGAAGGTTAAAGCTATCTAAGGAGTATAGTTTATATATAAGTAGGAAATATATATAATCTATACGCTTAGTAAAGGTATTGCGCTTAGTAACTAATCGCGACCGTTCTACTAAGCGGTTGGGTTGACCTACTTAATTTCTAGGCGAGTGGGTCTAACTAATCGCGGGAGTTACGTAATTCCTAACCTATATCTCTTTAGTTCTACTCGCCTTCGGCGGGGCTATTCCTACCTTTATTACCCTGTGTAGGCTACGCCGTAATAATCTAGAATATACCTAAAATAATATTATACCTAGAAATTTATTAGACGTTAAGAAAAATCTATTTCTAATAATTTTTAATTTAGAGGGTTACTTTCTTTATTTCTATCTTTATCTAGCCTTCTTTATAGACTAAGCTTTTTCTATTAAATTTACTAAGTAGATATAGATCTTTCTTCTTTTAGTATAAAATTTTATATTATTCTATAAACTTATTATATATAAAGTTTTCACTTAATTCTATATTAATTAGTATTCTAATAGATACTTTATTAAGTATTTCTTTTATTTTAAATTATTTCTAAAGATTTAGTCTAGTAAGAATTTCTATATTCGGTATACGTAATACTATATAAAGAAATCTAGACTATAACCCTAGGTTAATTCTAATACTATAGGGCCGTCTAGTTTTTTAGCTTTAGATAGCCGTAGATTTTACTATATATATAGTCTTTCTATTTATTAACTTAAAGGTATACTTACTTCTAGTTAGTCTATTTATTAGTACGTAACTATTTTTACTAGTAGACTATATTCTTTTATATCTAGTATTAGAAAGCTAGTATATTAAGTTTTTCGTTTAATATCTATTAGAGTATATAGTTCTAAATAGTTACTATACTATATTAATATAGAATTTATACTAGTTCTCGAAGAAAGTCGTAGTTTATTTACTATTAAGTAGTTATTTCTTAATAATAAAGTATTACGAGTGCGGTTTTTTTTATAATAATAAGTTTATACTTCTTTCTATCTTACTTAATTTAGGTTTTCTAGAGGGTTTCTTAGCGCTATATCTATAGTACTATAAGAGCTAATTCTCTCTTATAGAAAATCTAGATTATCTAGGCGAGTTAGTTATTCTTATTTATTATTTCTACGCTAATTCTATACTTAGCTATAAGGCGTTTAAGTTTTAAAAGAGCTATAGAATCTAGTATAGCTTCTATTTTACTATTTATTAAGTTATATAGTTCTTTAGTCTCGCTATTTACGAGCTTTTCGTCTAAGAAAAAGCTACTAATAATATTATTAGTCTTAATAACTTCTTCGTTCCTAGTTATTATACTAAATTATCGAGGTTTATAGAAATACTATTCTAATATATCTTTACTACTTTAGTACATCTAGTAGTTATTATTATAGTAGGCTATCTAGTATAGCATATTATAGTTATCTTAGCGAGATATAACTAATACTTTACGCTAAGCGCTTAAGATCTACTTTTCTTCTTTCTTATTATAAGGGTTCTACGGATACTTAGAAGAAAAGTATTTATTACTACTATAGATAATATAGAGTTAATTCTTATAGCGCTATTTTTACTTATTTATTTAGTTTAGGTTAGGTTCTTTAGGTTTCTTATTATTATTTCGACTATTATTATTATTCTTTTTAGAATTCTATCTATTAGCCGCGTTAAGGGCTATAGTATCTCCGCCTTTAAGAGTTATTCTTTTACGGTAAGGCTTCGAGGTATTAGCTTATTAAGAATCTATCTTTTACTTATATATATAACCGTTAATCTAAGACGTAAGGTCTACTATCTTTTAAAAGATAGTTAAGTATTTATAGATAATTATATTCTTCTTAACTTCTTTCTTTAGGCCCTTATAGAAGAGGTCGCGAAAAGTCTCGTCTAACTATTTAAGATAGGCTATAAGTTATTAAAACTTAGTTATATAGATAGCTATAGATCCTAGTTATTTAATAGTTATAATATTATTAAAGGCTTTACGGACTTTATCTTAATTATTAAAAGTAGCCTTAAGGTTACCTATAAATTCTATATAGATATTAAAGATTTTTTTAGTCTTTTTTTATCTTTTCTTAAGAGAGTATTCGTTAGCTAAGTAGTCGCGAAGATATAGTTCTATTTATATCTCTACTATTTCTCTAAGATAGGTTAATGTAAAGAGTACTACTTTAGCGTTATTATTAAACTATACTTAATTAAACTAGAGATAAGGTTTTATTTAAAGTAGAAAGAATTAGAGCTTCTTTTTATTTCTATTAAACTTCTCGGGCGCTACTACTTTAACCTTAGTAGCGCTTTACTTTATCGTATACTTAATTAGTTAAGCGTTTTAAGCCTTTAGCTTCTCGATAAGCTATAAGAGCTTAGCTCTAGTAGGCTCCGTTTACTATATAGGCTAAGCTAGCCCCTAGGCACCCTAAACGTAATCCTCGGCCGGGTCGACCTTTATTTAAGATTCTAGTACTATTACTATTTTCTAAACTTATTAGGGGGTAATATCTTACTTAATAAGATTTAATTTTAGAGCCTTCCTCTTCTTATAAGAATAATAGTTAAAGTATAATAAGCGGGCCTCTATCTCTAAGAATCTAAATACTAAAGAGAAAGAAAATCTATTAAAAGAGTTTTTCTTAAGTAGGTATAAGAAGAGAATAAGAGTAAGTTAAATACGTAATAAGACTAAGTACTACGTACGAAGGCCGTATTACTAATAATATATAAATTATTATTAAAGTTAACCACGAAGGTCAAAGCTATCTAAGGAGTATAGTTTATATATAGGTAGAAAAGTGTCTATAATCTAGTATTACTAGATATCGCCGTAGCTATACTAGGCGACTATTGCTCTATATAGCCCAGGCTCTTAAGGGCGACATGTAGTTCTGTGGGGAAAGGTCACGTGCTGAGCCACGTGATACGATCTTTCTAGGTGGGGTCTCTTCTTAAGGCTCCCCCACCTTCCTTTCTATACTCCCGTGAAGGCTGTGCCGTAATATAAGACTTGGACTAGTTCTATTAAAATTAATAAAGACTACTTCCCCGCGAGTAACTAAACGCTAGCCATATCCGTATAGTAGACTAAGAATAATTACCGGAAAATCGCGCCTTTTTCGAGCGGGGACCTCTTAGTAGAACATCTTCTATATAGTTAATTCTTTATATATATTATATTTCACCCCGTATATACAAATTACCTAAAAAGGAACGAATTCTACCACGCTTCCTTTTAGTTACTAGTCTTAATCTCCTTATCCTCTAGTTCTCTTGCACTTGCCAATAGCATCTCTAACGACGCGTGCCTGTGCTCCCAGCCTCCCGGCGTGGCCTCCTACCCCGGAATCGCTTTCACCGGCTTGGGATCCGGCACGTTGAAACCATCCGTATTCTCGCGATATGCCAGTCCTAGCCCAGCCTCGGCGCCGGGTGGGTAGAAGGGCGCTTCGTTGGAGGTAACCTGCACGCCCAGGCACTCGTCGATGCTGACGGTCGGGAAGGAGGCGTAGAACTCGTCGTACGCCGGATCCAGCGCTTCCTCCAGCGTGCCGACCACCTTGCCGCCGGTCAGGTTGGCGGGCGGCTGCAGCACGCTCCACGGCTCGCGGCACGTCGCCTCGGCGCACGACTTGGTCACCAGGAGCAGCGCGTTCAGGCGCGTCTGCACGCGCGCGACTTCCGGCGCGCCGGCGAGGTTCGTCAGCTCGTACGGGTCGTCCTGCTGGTGTCAGGTCTTCGTGTGGGAGGAAAAAAGGGAAATTAAGAGAGGGGGACAAGCGGGGCATGTATGTGTATATACTCACGATCGTGTTGTACAGTTCCGTGTCGTTGGTGCACCAGCGCGAGTACAGCCACGCCGACCGCTCGCCCACGACGCGCATCGTCTTGTAGTCGTTGGCCAGGAAGTAGCCGGGCAGGCCGCCCGGATCCCCGCCGCTCGCCAGCGGAATCTCGGTGAAGCCGTAGCCCCAGAATTCGACGTTGACGGCCTCCTTGCGGCGCGCGAGCGCGGACGAGTTCGGCGTGCGCCACGCCTCCAGCAGGCTCTCGCCGTCCAGGAATGGTGGCTGCGCCTCGGCATCCAACCCCGCGATTTCGAGGAAGGTCGGCGCGAAGTCGGTCACGGTGCTGGGGGTCGACGAGACGACGAGCGGGATGTTGGAATCCTCAAGATAGGGCGTTGATTTGCCGGCGGCGTGTCGGTGCGTGCCGAGGTGGTAGCCTTGGTCGGTCGAGTAGATGACTTGTGTCTCATTAGCTCTATCCATCTTGTCCGGTGTGTGTGTGTGGTGGTGGGTGAGAGGGACCCGGGGAAGGAGGAAAAAAAAAGGGGGGGGTGGGTGGGGGAACTGGGACTAATGCGTACTGTAAGGGTTTTCCAGTGCGCCTGCCTTCTCTAGTTTCTTGACCACGTCCTGGACAATATCGTCGACTCCTTGCAGGGACTGCAGGCGCCGACGGTACAGGTGTTCGGTCTGATCAATTTGAGTCTGGTTAAGGAGAGGCAGCTGCCCAACCCAGCTGGGCTTTCCCTGTTGATAATGGTCGGGCGGGTTAAAGTTGGGCGCGCGCGGGAGCGTCGTGTTCGTGAAGCGGTCCAGGTACCTGGCCGGTGGGATTGGTGGATCGGTGATGTTGTGTACGTGCGGAGCGGTGGGAGCAATCATAAGGAAGAAAGGATTGTCCTGTCCGAGCAGGTAATCCAGTCTTGAAAGAGCTTTGATCCTCACCACATCCGATTGCTGGAACCCTTGGTACAGCTTCGGTCTTTCCCCGTTTTCCGACATCACTACGATGTCGTGTCTGTTGATGTAGGGATCAAGCTAACGTATTTGGCTTGTTAGACTGCGGGATCGCTCTTAGAGGGCCACGTAATATACCAGGAGATCTGAGTGCGTCCAGCCCTTCGGCGCAGGAGCGTAATTGGTGATGGCATTGCCATTGAACAGTTTTCCGATATCTGATATTGAGCTCCATCAGCATACTGGATAGGGTTGAAGGTAGGTTTGCAGACATACATTCAGCATTGTATCCAGCTTTTGTCAGCCAGTGCGGTAGGTAATTATCATCTTCAGCGGCCGCAAGAAATTTGGGATACCCGCCACTGTCAAATTACGTTAGCAGTGGACCCGAATGTCGTGTATGGGGAGATATCCTACCCAGGCGCACGGACATGGGTATTATTGGTGTTGTGCGCTAGTTGCCCACGCATCAGAGACACGCGGCTGGGACAGCAAACGGAGATGGTTGCATAGTGGTTTGTGAAGATTGTTCCCTTGGCCACAAGCTCCTCCTGCACAGCCTTCATCGTGTCCAGTGAGCGATGATGGTAGTCCTGGTCATCAGTGAAGACAAATACAATATTCGGTTTTCCACTTGGCCCAGCACTACAGGAACCTAAGACGGCAGAAACGCCTGCGACAATTTTTACTGGCCTCATTTCGCTTGAGATGCGCACAAGGGAGGCGTAGGGCAGTTCAGCGAAAAGTGCAGTAACTGACCGGACCCTTTATAACCTGAGGTGTCGGACATGTTTATATGCGAGTACCACCTAGAGCGGATATCTCCACCGAAAGCCAATATTGGCATTTGCAGTAGCGGATGCCATGCTCATGTTTGCGTTCGATTCGGGTCAATCCTCGCCCGGCGGGGCGCTTGGATTCCCACTCTTCTTAACCGAGGGGAACAATACCCCGCGTCTGCGGGAGGCCTTGGAGAAAAGAATTTACGTTTCAAGGCTCGTTTAGTCGTAGTTTTGCTAAAAGTTTACTTCCCCACGACGATTACACCTGTTTTTGCCAACTAATGCAGAACTCGCTGGCAAATAGTACGAGGGCCTTTCGAAAACTGCAAGTCAATCTGTCAGACTATTTTGCCTTACTGCCTCAGATCAGCATCTACTCTTTGCCACCTCCTCACTACTCCTCATCTTCACAAGCTTCGGATAGCAATAACGGCTTCTACTCTCCTCGGTTATTCAAACACTCATTTATGTATATAAGCAAGCCTACCCACCTCCCTCTCAGGAGACAGGCAGAATCTACTCTCTTTCCGACCTCACGACTCTTCACTCACCAAATCCAACACGATATCATCGACAGTTCCGATGGCACCGTTTACTAAGCCTCGCTCGGTCCATTAGTTCTCAAGCAACATGACTCGAGCGCCATATGCAAGCAGGAAACTGTTTGTGCAGATTACCAGCCTCCTCGAAGCTTGCCTTTTCAGCAAGAGGGCCCTCATGCGTAGCCTTCATCTGGAGAATAGGCTGGTGACAATCACACATGTGCTTATGGTTGTAAGCGTTGACATTCTCCTGACCGTAGATACGGATAGCCTGCCGGAATTGGTCAATCTCGGCCCGAGGGAGGATAGACTGGACACGAGGGCTAAGAAGATCCCAGTACTGCCGAGTAACCCTGTTGTTGCGCAGACCGTCAAGTGCATCCTTAAATGCTACCGCTGCACCGTCGTTACCTTGCTGCCAAACCCTATGATATATAATCCATTGCACCCAACCCTCGAATCCATTCAACAGGGGTTTTTTTGTCTCAACCGTCCTAGCCCTCCCGCACCATCCGCCCGCTCCACCGCACCATTCGCCTCGCCAACATACTGCCGCACCTATCTTGACCCGAACTCCCCGTCCGAGCCTTCCGTATGGTCAACGATCTATGCTCATTAATACCTCTCTAAGCCGTAGTGTTACGGTATAGCCTCCACATGGTTAGGAAAACGAAGGATAAGGAAGTAAGTGGGGAGCGTAGTCGCGGCGTGGATTAGCGATTCTTCAATTTTCCGTCAATCTAAAAATACCAAAGCGCTATAATATGCCAAGTTCTGCAATTGGACTAGCGCATGTTCTGTTGCCTAGCTGTGCCGCACCTGGGGCTCTTCCTCACGCTCCGGAACACGCACACTTCCTCAACATACCATGTCGAACGATCAGTTTCATAAGCAATTCTTAGAGAATCAGCGCCTCGCTGCACTATCCGTCAGCACGTGGACCGAGATACATGTCCCTGAGTCCGAATCCATTTTCGAGATCGGCTCCCACCTTCCACCCTGCGGATCGCGCAAAAAATGGATTGATGCTATCTGTCCTTTGACAGAAGCGCCCGGCTACGAGGGAGCTCGCTGGGCTCGCGTCCAAGAGCGCCCCGATATCGTTGTGATCTGCACAAGTAGGTGCCCTTCACCCAGCCCGTTGTGGCCACCGTCTGACACACCGCAGCTTGGAAAAATCGCGAAGCCCTTGAAACTTTCAGGAAGTCGCCCGAGTATGCTAAGTATTGGAGCGGACTATCGACTTTTGGTGAGCCGAAAGAAACGGTGATTGAATGCACCAACGGCTTTCTTTCTGCCCTCCACCAGAGGAAGTTTGTGGCCACAGTGCAAGTTTTATTTCCGTATCCGATGAGCGCGGAGAGGAGGGAACAAGTCCGCCAAATCAACGGCCTGGTTCCGCAGTGGGCCGACCGAGTGAGACCCAGAGGCATACCCAGTATGGGGCCCCCATCAGCGCCGCCTATTTCCGTGTGGGCTGCAGGTGCTCAGGCAAGAGATGGTGAGCCGGTGGAGAAGCTACTCTGGTTCCACTTCTGGAATGGCGCCGAGGCGGAGAAGAAGTGGAAAGAAAGTGGCATGCGGAATCCTATTGTTCAGGGCATCATGTATCCGCCGATTCCTGCAGAGCAATGGTTCGACGAGCAAGTCAAAGCGTTGGGAGCACTTGAGTGGACGGAAGAGCATTACGGCGAGTTCTGTGGCGTCCCGAAAAGGTTCAATGGCGAACCCACCTTCGGGAGATTCTTACGCAACGGAAAATTGCCGGCACATCTTTTTAGGGATCAAACTTGAAGATCACTTATCTAACATCCCAATACAACCGATGACAAATACCGCAATCCATTTTCAAGCTCAGTCCAGAGCGAATAAAGTATAGATCGAGCTAAGATTGAGATTCTGAGCGTGATAGGAGTAAATGCCGAGGCATGAGCTGTCCATATTATTTACGAGGTATCCAATCCACCTGCGTACTCGAAAGATCCGCCCTGTTCTCGACACCGTTGACCATGAATGTTCTTTCAAACCATGTCCAGCAAGTCACAGCAAAGACCATGTAGATCTCCGGTGTTCTTCGAACAATCCCCGCCTTTGTCCATTCCTTGGAGTTAGCGATTTCTGGGTCTGTATTATCCCAGTCGTCCATATAGAGGGATACTGGCACGGTGTTGGGGTCGTTTTTGATAGTCTCCTGAGCATCAAAGAGTTGATCTGGCGCTACGTTAGAACGAGATTACATACGCTTGACCTATGACAGACTTACATGTTGAATCTGGAGTTTGGTCGTTTCCATAATACAAGTGGAAGACCTCATGGAGAAAGGTGGAGCTCTTAGGTTTGAAATATGAAAAGGCACCGTTCGAGGGGTTGAGTACAAGGTCAGGAACGAAAGTACCCAGTATCGTATCTTCTTCTGGCGTTGGGTCTTCTTCTTCTGACGTTGGGCCTTTCTCGATAGCGTCGATACAAACAACCATCGCTCTGGGTTCCTCTTGAGGGTTAGTGTAGCCGATGTAAGCGCCGCTTGCGCAGCCGTTTTGAAGACCGTCTGGTGCCATGACGTATCGCTTCAAAGTATCGCTCCAATAGGGTTCGTCCGTGTTTGGTTGATATTTGTTGTTGCTGTCTTTGACGAAGAGGAGGTCTTTATACCTCTCAACATCCTCAATGGCAGCGGGACCCATCTGCCCAGTCTCTGGGTCTGCTTGTTGGACTTCGGTGACGCCGTCTTGTTCCACAGCAATATCCCTCCGGTTTTTTGGTTGAAGCCCGGTGCCATCGCAAAAGAGCCACGGCTGTACAGCGCTATCGGCGAAGTTTCTATTTCCTTGCAACCACTGATTGATGTCATTAAACCTTTCTATGCAGGACTGGTCAGCGTCAATCATGTTTGCAACTCAAGTAGAGGCCATGGTATCTCACCGCGTACGAGATTTACATCATCTTCATTGGATCCTGAATCGAGGCCCCAAAAGGATTTGAGAAATTCCTTCGTACGTTCAGCATGGTCATATCCATCGTTGGGATAATTCCCACCCAACGCAATGTCGAAGGCTTGAAGACTGCTTTTTGTAAGGTCGATAGCTTCTTGAAGCCACCTGTCGAGAGTTTTCTTGTGACCAGCGCAATTACCCGGCTCATTCCCCCAGTACACGTTGAAGCGTGAGTCAATGTTAGCCTGAGCGGTTGATGTAGCCGAGAAAAAGAGTAGGAGGAGTAGAAGTACCCAGTGTAATGGGTGCATTTGGCAGGACATGTTAAAGATGCACGAAGGTCAGGTGGAAGTATATCATGAAAGATCTGTGTGAATTCATTCCGACAGACAAACGGACTCTATTTGTACCTGGCATAGTAGCCAGCGCCAGTGGCGTGGTCATGATCTTTTGCCGCACTACGCTCAAGTCACCCTACACTGCAGCCGGCAACACGCCTTGGCTGTTGGTATCTGACGCAGCCACATTTTCGGCTCATGCTTTTAAACGAGCGAAATGTCCATGTGAAGGAAGCCTAGCCAATAATAATGCGCGGCGGACGAAACGGCCCCCCATATTCGTGTCCGGATATGGTTATCTGAAATGCCGGCTACGCCGCATTATAGGCTCCAAACATCTCATGCTAACATACCAGTCACTTTTCCGAGTATATAATTATTTTTTCCAAATGCATTATCCCCATTTATTTAAAAAGTGCCCCTTAGTAAGAAATGGGAATTCGGGCACTTGTGTTCAGTTGAAAACTTTGAATGCTGTTCCCCATGACTCGGCTGGCTTTCCTACGCCTCATTGTGCCGCAGTGGGCCCCTCCAACCTCAGCTCATCCAACTCTCAGCTTGTAACCAGATTGCCACATGTCTCACAGCGCCGCAGTACACGAGGGCTAGCGAGATGATAGATTTTATGGCTGTAACTACAAGAGGACATTCTTTTCCGCCTTGGCATTGAGCGGAGCGTCTAAAGAAGACACATCTCACAAAAGCTTTGGCGATTGGCTTCCAAGAATCACTGCCTGTTGGTTGTCCTTGGATATGATAACGGTGTTGGTTACTGATGAGGAATCGCCTTCCTTATCGTCCCGGATCCTTTGAGAGGCACAAATCTCGGAAGTTGGTAGAGTTCTCAGCTTACAGCTCCTTCAATAATGTTTCCGCTCGAAGTGATGAGTGTATATATATTCTCCATACGCTCGCTTTCTTGTCCAAAGCATCACTTCCTCCACCTCCATCTTTGCGATGCATCCTTTGTCCTTCCACTCCTTATTACCATTCGCGATCAGTCTGGTTGCCTTCTTCTCACGGAATGCCAGCGCTAAGGCTGTCTTTGCCCACTACATGGTATGCTATCGACCAGCCTTAACCTTGCTATACAAGTCTCGTTCTTGTTGCAGAGCAAAGGATGATCGGAGACTTACCCTTTCACAGGTCGGGCATGCCGATGAGGATCACATACATACAGATATCGAGGATGCCGTGACTATGGGCCTCGATGGCTTCTCGCTCAACATTGGCGACCCAAGACAATCTTTTGTCCGCGAATCTCTGAACGCCATGTTCGACTACACCCGGGACAATCATCCGAACTTTAAGCTCTTTATCAGCATGGATCTTTGGGCTTCTGGCGACACCAAACCAAAACAGTCAGCGACAGACTTTCTCAGTCTCGTGAAAGACTACAAGGGCCATGGTGCATACCAACTTGCGGGCCCCGACAACCTTCCGTTAGTCACAACATTTGCTGATGGCGGCCTCAACAACGTAACATGGAACGAGTGGCGCGACGAACTGGATAACAAAATCTTCTTCATTCCTGACTTTGATGGAACCGAGGGATATTACGACTCTGACCCAGGATGGTGGGCCCATTGGCAAAATACAGTGGATGGTCTTGCCAGCTGGGAATCTGCTTGGCCGTTTCGCGCTGGATATGGTGGCGAATACCCCGGTGACGTCAGTCCCGATGAGACGGTCTTGCAGGGCGCGACAAATCACTCGAAGCCATATATGATTCGTATGTAACAACTCCTTAACGAGTGATATCAGGAACTAACAGGCATCAAACAGCATTAAGCCCTTTACAGTATAAGAATGCGGTAAGCTCTATTACCGCTCAACCAGGTATATTATGCTAACCATCGCAGTATCACACGAACATATACCGAGCCGGTGAAATCAACATGCCTCTACGCATGATCGGAATTCTCAACATGGATCCATCTCCAGAATACGTTCAGATTGTGACCTGGGTACGTTACCTTGAATTTCAATCAACGTCCCGCTAACTACGGTAGAACGATGGCCCTGAGAGTCATTATATCGGCAACCTCTGGTGGGAGCAAAACAACGACACCGACCCCTCCCGTTATGCAACCCAAAAGAATT
Organism: Macrophomina phaseolina; assembly: GCA_020875535.1. Taxonomy (NCBI): domain Eukaryota; kingdom Fungi; phylum Ascomycota; class Dothideomycetes; order Botryosphaeriales; family Botryosphaeriaceae; genus Macrophomina; species Macrophomina phaseolina. Next base: position 10,186 of record JAEQDS010000074.1, on the reverse strand, counting down.
ATCCACATACGGGCTGGCAACCTCTTCTCGGATCATTCATCACGGCGTTCAAAGACGGCCTTAAACCTTCCGACATGCGGCCTCACAACGAAGAGTTTACCGGGGCAATATGGTACAAGACCATCCTACAAAACGCCAGCTGCCCTTGGGATGGTGCAAGCGAGTACTTCGTACAACCCGACGGGTTCGAGACGGGAGACGATGCCTTGAATTTCGCTGTCGTCATGCCAAGTGCAGGTTACTTTGTTGAACTTTACAGCGGAGGCAAGCAGATTCTCCGATCAGAACTTCACGCAGGTCTGAACTACGGCACACTGCCCGGCCTCCAACCTGGCTGGCAGAGGATGCATATTGTGGATTCTGCGGGGAATATTAAGCGAGTTGCTGCTGGAGGGCGGTGCGTATCCAGCGGGTGTCCCGACTGCGTTTACAATATGAACCCTCAGGTCGTACCACTTTCCGATAACACAGAGGACAACGGGCAATGCCCTGATACTCGCTGCGGTGGAGTCAACGTGTATGTTCCTGGATCAATCTGGAAGGATGATCCAATAATGCAGTGCATCCCGCCTTGCACCTTCATCCTGCCTGCCTATCAACTCTCAACTAACACGACTATTACCTGGCCTGTATTGACTACCACCGTTTGGTCTATTCTGGAAGGAAGTACCATTACGAAACTGACTTCCTTCACTATTCCACCTTTTACCACAGACGAAGTCCGGTTCTGGACAGTTACCGCCGACAAGACCGATACTGTCAAGACGACAGTGATCCCGAGAACGAGCATCATGCCGCCTCCAGTAACGGTTACACTCCCTCCAGACGTCGCTACATTTGCTCCGACACGGGTAGGCAAGAAAACCCACTCTCCACCAATATTTTACTCTACGCCACACATCGAAACCATTCAGCCTCAACCTACCATCACGATTACTTCTCTCCCCGTCTTCCCTACTATCACGTTCAGCAGTGCCAAGCCAACTGCAACTTGTACTTCCAACTGCGGCTTCTACGACTGCTCTCCATTCGGCTGTCCACCCAGCGAGACTGACGACGATGACGATGACGATGGCGATCCTGATGGCATCGTCCTGCCAATCTGTGGTCTTTTTGCTTGTGACGGAGGCTGCGACTCTTTCTTCGGCTGCGGAAAAGGCTGTGGGATCCGTGGCTGCGGCAACCAAAATAGCAACGACGACGGCTGGTGTCCTCTGAGCGCCTGCGGCGGCCTTGGCTGCCTCTCCGGCTCCTGCGGCAGCAACAGCAACGAGCCCACCAGCACCAGCGAGCCGTGCACGACGCAGACGGCCAGCGCATGCACAACCGCGTGCGTCGACGCGTCGTGCAGCACCGTGTGCGCCACAACCCGAGCATGCACCGCGACGGGCACGTCGACCATCTTCTTCGGCACGCCAGCGCCCGCGGAGGCGCTCGACTCCTGGGAGCTGCCGCTCATCTCGCGGTCCGATCTGGTGCGGTCGGGGGCAGCGCTCACCGAGTACCGCGACTGGCTGGCCGAGCAGGTGCCCATCTCGGCGCCGGGCGCGACCGTCACAACGAACAACCCGCCGGCTACGACGACGACGATGGCTCCAGACCCGACGGCTACATCGTACGTGTTGCTGCTCAGCAAGGCCGTGACCGAACAGGTGTCGGACGACCTCCAGCGCACCGCCTGGAGCTGGCTTGTGTACGACATCCCGACGAACCAGAGGTACGACCAGTGTGACTTCGATGATCTCACGCTGCACGAGGAGCCGTACAGCAAGGAGAACTCGGGCTGGGACTCGAGCGCCGACAAGGTGCCCGAGCACCCGACCCAGCTGGAGTTCGACCTTAAGACGTATAAGGGCTGCGCCTACGAGTCCGACAGCAATGAAGACGTCGGTCATATGAAGTGCGACGGGTTGCCTTCGGTCACGTGTAAGGAGACTAGTGTTCATGACAAGGTGTGGCAGTGTGGTGACTGGACGACGGTGGTTGAGCTTATAGAATGTCAGTATATGTACTAGATGCGGAATCAGTTTGAAAGATAAGAGAGATAACGTATCCCACAAGCGAGTGTGCCACCTTACCAAACCTAACCCACTTTAAGTACAAATAACTGTGCAACGTCCTGCAAAATCGACTATTTCTAATAGGTAGGTACACTATTCTACAGTAGTTTCCGCACCTTTTTTACATGTACGAGAATTATGTCCAGTTTCGCCGCACTGCCCACATCGCCGTCGTTTTCTCGCCGGCCCCTCCAATTGCGCACCTGTTGGAAAGTGGTGAACGGTCATCTGTAATGAAGGTGCCGCTGCTTGATTGAATGGTGCAGTTAATGCTAACTAAATGCCCATATTGCTGAATAGCAACGTGTCCATTCAATAAGGCAGTGTAGTTTTGTAACGAATGTGAGGCGCATAATTGCTTACTATGCAGGGGATAATACAGGGACTGTAAGAGCCCTGTTTGGTGAGAATAAGCAAATAAGCAATGACGATAAGCACTAACTTTAGGTAATGCTGGTTTTCAGCTACGCTTGGCAGAAAGCCAAATGCACGTGATTATTCCAACAGCACCACTTTGGCGCGTTTCCCGCGAAATCTGCTGGTTAACAGCAGCTCCATCGATTAAATACTACCACTCCTAAACCGTAAGAGTCCCTCGCTTTTAAATCCGCTTTTTCTATCGCTTTTTACGTCGCGTTGCGGCCTCATTTGCCTTTTAAAGATTCGCGACTTCCGCCTATAGAAGATGTTACGACACCAGCTAAAGGAGACGGAGGAAGGACGGCCCTACTTTCTAGAAAAGGCCCTAACCCCTTAAAGCGGGAAATCCTTAGTTCGGATTACGCCCTAAAGGGTAGAAGGTAGATCTATTACCTAGCGTACTAACTATAGATTACTTAACTTACTGATTATAGTAAGCTAGCTAGTAATCTACTATAATCTAATTAAATACTCTATATATATAGGTGTTGGAATATTACGTGTGTGTACAATAAACTTTAGCTTAGTCACGGAAGAGGACGGATAAGAGGACTTTCCTAAGCGTCTCTCTTACGCCTTATGCCACTTATTCTTAATTGATGGTATTACTACTAAATTTAATAGGTATAAGCCCGGGTATGCGTTTAATGCCTTCTGCTATCTAAAGCATTATCTATAATTATTTTTTAGTCGTTCTAAGGCATCTAGTCGACATCTAAAGCGGCTTAAGCACACGGTGTTACTAGTAGCACGCAACCTTAACCGTTATTAGCTAACCAAAGGCGTATACTATAGTATAACGATAGCTAATAATAGCTAACCGCGCCTATTATAGCGTAGTTACGTATAAGCGAGCTATAGCTAATACTATTACTATATTTCTAAGTAATTAGTCGATCTATCGGCCCGTTTTACGCGTGCGACCAAAGAACCGATCTAGTAAATAACGTATTAAAATTAATAACTATAACGTTCTTAAAGCTAATTATTATCCTAAAAGACTCTTAAGACTAGGATATCTAGTTTAACCTTATCTAATCACGCGCATAACGTGCTAATATATTTAAATACATCGATCCGAGTAAGCTAGAACATCTAGCCTAATTCGCGGCACCGGTTAAGCTAACTCGATAATAAGAATAAATAATCGACTATTACCGTCTCGATCTCGATAACTATAAAGAGGAGAAGAAGGACTATAAGCGTATTTATAAGAAAATTAATAACCTTTTAACGACTATTAATAACTTTATAGGAGCCTCGCTTTAATTAATTCTTTAGAATCTTTCTAATACGTATCTATACTATTAACTTAGAGCCCTATAAGTAAGAATTAAGCTATCTACTACTACGTAGAAACGCCTTATTATTAACTAACTTCGCTAGCTAGAAAAGCCTCCTAATAATTAGAATATAGATAAGTAGCTAAACTAATAGAAAGAAACGGTTTATAAAGCTAAAGCTCTAAAGATACTAAAGATTATATTAAGATAAGATATTAATATCTTTCTTAATTTACTTCTTTTATATAATTCTAAATATACTATAATAGCTATTAGAGAATCTTCTAAAATAGCGAATACTAAACTAAAGATTACTAACTATATTACTAACTACTATAAGTATATAAGGCGTAAGTAAGTAGTCTAAGACAAAGGTACTACTTAAATAATAATAGTAGTAACGCTTCGAGGTAAGCCCTAATTAGAAGGTCTACTACTAAGGCCGTATCTATATAGTATACTTTACTAGATATCTAAATACTACTATCTAAACGAATAAGTACGCCTATCTAGATAGAAGCTAAAGAAGAATATTTAGACTTAGATTTAGAAGAAGATAAGTAATCTACGTACTAAAGTAATAGTCGAACGCGTACTAGCTAGAGAAGCTAAAGAAGACAAACCTATTAATAAGAATTAAGATTATTAGAACTTAATAGCTTAAGCGAAAGATTTTAAGAATAAAAATTTAGTAATACTTATAGCTATTATTACTATATTACTTATAGCTAAATATAGTAAACTAACCACGCTATAGCTTTTATAGATAGTTAATACTAGCTCCTCGTACTACGTATATAATTAATATATAAAGAAGCGATTTACTAAAACACGTAATATAGGTCTCGATAACTACGTTATAAGCGGTAATATACGTATTCTAGTAGAAGTATTTAGTACTATTACTATTAAGGCTTATCGTTACTTAACGTAACGAATTTTAATATTATTAGATACTACCTACGTGCTATTTTTTATAGCTAACCTCGTGTTAGTTACTAAGATAAATAAAAAAGAGATTTACCTTAATATAAACTACCTAGTCCTTTATAAGAAAGATATTATTACGTACGAACTAACGCCCTACTAAAACCTCTACTTTATAGAGCTTAATAAGATAAAGAATCTAGAGAATTAAATTACTATAGAATTAATAATCTATAAACGTCTAGTAAAGTAAAAGTATAAAGTTTTTACTTACGTATTACCTACTATTATTAAAGCGCTACTAACTACTACTAAAGATATAGCTATTACTAAAAAAGCTATACTATAATACTATAATATATACGCTCGAGCTAAGGCTTATTAAATTATCTTATATAATATAACGCCCGAGGAATTATTCTTAGAGCTATTCTTCTAAATATTATTTAATCTTATTTAGATAATTAAAGCTACTAATAGATATATATAGATAACGTACCTTAAATACGTAGCTATATAGTACACGATTATAATAACTTATATTAATAAAAATAACTATATAGATATTATCTTATTAACGAAACGAATAATTAGAAAATACTTTTAATAAAAAGTAGTCTTCTTACGCTTAAATAAAGAAAAGTCCCTAGAAACCGTCTTTTAAAGAGAACTATAAAGAAGAGAAATTACCCTTAAGATATTAAGTCTTTAAATACCTAAGTAAAATAGTAATACTAAATATTTTAGATAGTTACTTATCTTAAAAGTAAGAGTACTACGAATTAATAGTAATCTATCTAATTATAACTAGTCTAAATATATCTATATAGCTACTTATATCTTAAACTAAATACTAGCTAAAGGCCTTAACTAGAAGACTCTATTTAAGATAGTTTATAATAAGAAGCTAAATATTAGCCACCTATATATATACGACTATAAAGTATATATACTAAATAAGATAATTCTATATATCTAAAAGCTTTAGAAATAAGTACTAATTAGATATTTAGTTAGATACGACTCTACTAATATCTTTTAAATCTAGATACTAAGTATAGATAAAATCCTACGCGTTAGAGATATTACGTTTAATAAGAGTAGTAAGTACTTACCTTATAAAAAAGAGTACTATTAAGAAGTATTAGAAGCTAAGAAAGAATAAACCCTTATATATCTATAAATTTATCTAAATAATAATAATCTTATATTATTCTTAGCCTTATTAACGAGCAACGAGTTTTTAGAGAATAAATTAGTTAAGTCTAAAGAATAAAACTAAGCTATAGAAGCTAGAAGTAGCTATTAGCTAAATTTACTTATTTAACTACTAATACTATTACTGTCTATAACGAGTAATAGGTTAAACTTATAAGAAGAGTAGCCTAAAAGTAGCCTTTAAGTATACTAAATATAGAGTACTAGAACGACTATATCTAAAAATAATTAAATCTAGAATAATTAAGAGCTAGAGCTAGATTTAGAAACTACGCCTATAATACTTAAATAATATTACTAACTAGCTTCTTAAGCCTTAGGAGGTAATTAAAAATAATAACTAAGACTTAAGTAATTAATACTAGCCTAATATAAGACTTCACCTAATCTAGTAGCTATACGAGGTAACTATATACTAAGAGACTTAAAAATTAGCGCGTAAATTAATTTAAATTCGATTATTTAAGGTAAAAGAATACGTAGATTAGCCTATATTACGTAACTTCTACTTAATTAGCACTTAGATTAAGCCTAGAGGGCTATATTTATTATAGTATTATCTACTAAATAGCTAATACGCCGGTACTAAGATACTCTTCTATCTAAGCCTAAGACGTATAAAGATACTCTTACGTATCTAATAGACGCTAAATTTCTTAAAGTAGTAGAAACGAAACTATAAAAAGTCTAAAATAAGAGAGTATAGAAGGTTATTTTAGTAATAAATATATAAGATAATACTAAAAAGATAATACCGCTTATTTAGATATTTAAGTATAAATTCGACGAAAATAGCTATCTACTAAAATATAAAACACGTATTTACGTTAGAGGTAATCTATAAATAATCTAAGAAGATATCTTTATAGCTATTCTAGCCTTCTATATTTTCTAAGCGCTTATAGCTATTATTTATACCTTTAACCTTAAAATAAGATAATATAATATTATAAATACGTTTTCGTATATTCTACTTAAGTAAATAATATACTATAAGCCACTAAAAGAAATAACGTTAAAGAATAAATAAGTTCTTTAATTACTAAAAGCGTTATATAGTCTTAAAGAATTACTAGTACTTTAATAATATTACTTCTATAATATACTTACGAAACTCGGCTTAGAATTAATTCTAGACGCTCTATATCTCTACGCGAATAATTATCTTTTTATATTTTTCTTTATAGATAATATTATCGTCGCCTATTATAGAAATAATAAATAATATATAGACGTATTCTAAGAGAACCTATTCTAGCATTATAAGATACGTATAATAGGCGAAATTTAGTAGTTTCTTATACTATATATAGTTCGTAATAGATAAGAGTATTTACTCTAGCTTTCTTAAGAATTCTATATTAATAGCCTAATTACTAAATATAATATTAAGAAAGTAAATACTTTAGTAATATTTTTACTATAAGATAAGCCTCTTATACTAAATAAAGACTTATATATAATACTATAAAATATTTATACCTTTTAAAGTAAGATAGAATTAGTATAGTTCACTATAATTAGTATAAGAGCGAATATTATCTTTACTATATTAGCTCTATTAGCTTACTTAACTAATTTATTATACTATTATCTTATACTAGCGTAGAGACTTTTTAAATATCTTAGAGAAATAAAAAAACTCGCTTTATACTTTAATAGCTTAGTCTACTAGAATAAATAAAATATCTTTATAATTAGTAGTAATATAGTATATATAAATAATTAAAAAACGCGTAAAAGCTACTAAGGCTCGCTTATTACGCTATTTAGAAATCTAGTAGATTAGAAAGCTACTAAATAACTAACTATTATTATATTAACTACTAAAGTAGAGCTTCTTATTTTATTTAAAATAGCTAAGTAGTACTTCTAGTAAAAATAATTCTTTAACTAACTATAGTTTAATCTAGGCTATCTTATATAGATTTAGTATAATAACTAAATAATACTATAGCTTATAGAGAAAAGCATTAGAAAACTAATAATAAAGCTATACTATATTAATATTTATTATTACTAGCTTAGATAAGAAGCGTTAGTAGGTAATATCTACTTTAAATAAATATCTATAACTAATATAATAGTAGACGGACTTATAAAGGCACTACTAAAGTAGAAGTACTAAGTATTTATTAACTAATTAGAACTTATACTATTTATTAAATAAAATAATTAAGTTTCTTCTATTCTCTTTATTTAATATTATATACTTTTTTATTTTTCTTATTTAGATATATATAGTCTATAGTAACCCGCTTAGCTAAATTATTAGCTACTTATTAGTTATTACTTTATATTCTATTAAAGCTAGTAATCTAGCTATTTATATAGTTAAATAGTCTAGATAAAGCTAGGCCTAATTAGCTATTTTAACTATAGCTAATAGAACCTACTTACTATTCTTTTTTTATCTTAAGTTTATAAGTTTAATTTTTAGTTATATACGTAGTTATTTTTTTTATCTATATCTACTATCTTATCGTATATTAGCTTTACTACTATACGAAAGAGATATATTAGAATATTACGTATATATATAATAAACTTTAGCTTAGTTATAAAAGAGAATAAATAAGAAAACTTTTTTAAGTATCTCTTTTACGTCTTATACTACTTATTTTTAATTAATAATATTACTACTAAATTTAATAGTAGCTTTTAAATCTTTTATAAATATATAAATAATCTTAAAAAAAATATTTAAGTATATATAATATTAAAAATAATAAATTTATTTTATATATATTAAATTTTTATTAGTAGTATAATAGAGAGTACTAGCTAGGGTCTAATAAAAAAATTAAAAAATAAAAATTCTTTAACTTTTATTAAAAAAGATAATTCTATAAAAATTAAAAAAAATAATATAATAATTTAAAAATATAATAATAACTATAAAAAATATCTCTAATTTTAAAAATAAAAATAATATTTAATAAGTATTAAAACTTAATTACTATTTACTAAAAAAATTTACTAAAATATTAACTATAAAACTATAAAATTTTACTTAAGCTAAAAAAATAAAGCTTTTATAGGTTTATTTATTTTTTTTATTAAAAAAGAAAATAAAGACTTTAAAAAATATATTAAAAAACTTTAAATAAGAATATATTTAGCTATTAATATTATTAGCTAAATATTTAATTCTTTTTATTTTTAAAAAATAGTAAGTTATATCTTTATATTAACTATTAATAATTTAATAATATTATAATTAAAAACTAATATTTACTTTTATATATTAATAAGCTCTAGAATAAGTTAAAAAATATAAAATATTTTATAAAACTAAACTTTAAAAAAAGTTATTACTTAATTAAAATTAAAAAAAAATAAAAAATAATCTTTAAAATAAAATTAAAACTTTATAAATATATAATAATATTATTTAGATTTATTAATATATTAGTAATATTTTAATCGCTTATTAATAATATATTATATAAATACTTAAATATCTTTTATTTAATTTATTTTAATAATATTTTTATCTTCTTAGAAATATTTAAAAAATATAAAAAATATATTAAAAAAATTTTAAAAGTTCTTTAAGCTAAGAATCTAACTATTATATTTAATAAGTATAAGTAGTATATATAAAAAATAAAATTTTTAGACTTTATTATTATTTTTAAATATATTAATATAAATAACGTAAAACTAGACTTTATTAGAGAATAGCTAATATTAAAAATAATTAAGAAAATATAATTTTTTTTTAAATTTATAAATTTCTATAAAAAGTTTATTTAGAACTACTTAAAAATTATAAAATCTTTAATATAATTTATTTAAAAAAAGTATAACTTTTAATAAAAAAATAATTAATAGTAAATTTTTAATTTACTAAAAAGAATATTTTATAAAATACTTATTTTAAAAATATATAATTCTAATAAACTAATTAAAGTAAAAATTAATATATTAAAATTTACTTTAAAAGTATATCTTAGCTAGCCTAATAATAAAAATAAATAGTATTTAATTATATTTTATTTAAAAAAGTTTATTTTAATAGAACTTAATTATAATATTTATAATAAAAAGCTCTTAGCTATTATTTTAGTATTTAAATATTAAAAATACTATTTAAAAAAAGCTAATTAATAAATAATAATATATTATAACTATTAAAATCTTATATACTTTACTATAACTAAAAAGCTAAACTAATAATAAATTTACTAGTTATAAAAACTAATATTTTATAACTTTAAAATTACGTATAGAAAAAATATAAATAATACTACTACTAATATACTTAGTAAAAAA
>JAEQDS010000056.1:15000-30923 GCA_020875535.1 Macrophomina phaseolina | reverse complement strand
AAATCGCTTCTCGTCAGCCTCGTCTACGCTCGCGGTCTTTCAAGCGGCGCTACTTACGTCCTACACCACCAAATCGCTTCTCGTTAGCCTCGTCCATACTCGCAATCTTTTAGGCGGCGCTACTTACGCCCTATATTACCAAATCACTTCTCATTAGCCTTATTTATACTCGCGATCTTTTAAGCGGTGCTACTTACAAGCTATACCACCAAATTTCTTGACGTTAGCATTTTCATCCTTAGTTTATTTTCAAACCAACAGTAAAAGAATAAATACCATCGCGAATTCTTTAGTAGTTGTTATAGATACTAGACCACCCGGGCACGGAAATTAATGCCACAAGAGCCAGCAAAACTAAGATGTAACGAGCGGGCCCCTGCCTCTAAGGATCCAAACACCAAAGAGGGAGAAAACCTGTCGAGGGGTTTTCCTGAGTGGGGTACAAGAAGAGGGGTGAGAGCAAGTCAACACGTGATTAAGACTGAGCACTGCGTGCGAAGCCGTGTTACCATTAGGAGTCCAAATTCTATTGTTGAAGTTGACCACGAAGGTCAAAGCCATCTATGAGTGTGGTTTATATACAAGTAGGGAAAGCGCATACAATCTGTATGCTCAGTGAATGTTAGGCCAACCGCTACCTCTTCTGAGCGCGGGTGGAGTGATTCGTTGAGTGCTCATCATTCCTGCCTGCTCATCTGTCTCTAAGGAATGAGCGGCGGGTCCAACTGATCGTGGGCTACGTGATCCCGGATCCTTGTGTCCCCGACTCTGTCGCTTCAGCGGGCTGGATTCCTAACTTCCTCGACCTGTGGAGGCTGCGCCGTAACATAAGAAATAGCAGAGCCGCACTGGTAGGAATTCTGTACGGAAGAGATGGGACCACGGAAATTGGGCACAGCCTTAATATATTTACGTCAGCTCAGTTCTTGGCATGTACGAACCATCCAGCGGTAGGCTAGAGGCGGCTATATGCTGACACGCATTAAGCCCTTGTGGCACTTATCCGAGGGTGCAGCTAAGCGCCGCTGACCTCGACAGTCTCCATAGGCTGCAAGGTTGACGTACATAATTGGAGACACGTTAGCATGCATGCAGCTCCACTCACAACAGATAGTACAGCACAGCCTAGAGAATGGTTGTACAAAGCGGGGTACGTAGGACAAGGATTTCGGCGGTCAAGTGTCAGGGTGTTCGATCACTGATGTAGCCGAGTCTTCTGCCTTTTGGCCCGCTCATGGTTGGTTGGAAACCCAACAACTTCCGGTTCGTGATAGAATATACGATCACACCCTGTGATCGCACACCCAACATACAAAGTACTGACCGGACGCACGTTAGCTCCTGACAGGCCCTCCGAGAGGACTTCACTGGCGCGATTCATACCAGCTACAGTGGCGATGGTGATGGGAAAGGGAATGAATCACAGGCTGCGCCAGGCATCAGTCAGCACAAGAGGACACGTAGCTGCGCATGGACACTTCTAGAACCTGCGCCACGCTTGGGTTTAATTATAGAATAGAGTGAAATTCAATACAGCTAGCTTAGGTTTGATATATTGTTAAATAAGCACGTATTCTCGACTCTGTCTCGGCGTGAAACACCCTATCGGTCGGCGAAACTCTCGGAATGCTAGACACTAAGGACTCACGGTAAGAAAAGCCTTTAGAGATATTTTTCCTTGGTAGAGCTTTCTAAACGTTATTCCGAAAGTCGAAGAACTTCCCTTACCCGTAATGCAGTAGGGGATGAAGCTTAAGCGCTTGTCTATGCTATAAAAGGATCGACCGAGAGCATAACCGAGACCACCGCATTTTTTTTTTTTTACCACGGCCCAGAAATTAGAGAAGAAATGACTAAAGGAGCAACCTATATCAATAGAAAATTGATAAAATCTCGAGGGAAGACTTGACATGCTTATCAGTTGAGTTTTTTCGGCACGGCGGGTTTTTCGCCACGCAGGGAGGGAGGTTAGTTGTCCGACATTCAGAGTACGTATCTGACAATGCATCTGCTCTTATTCACGCTTAAGTCTTCTTCGTGTTCAGTGAACCTGCATTTCAGCGCCAGTCTTTTCGCATGCACCGGTGCGCACCGTCGTTCAGAACGGCTTGCTCATTGACATTGTCTACCTTAACCAGGCGCCCCCGGATCCTTGCCCCTCGAAAGGACATCTCCAGCCATTCTAGGCTCCACTTCCGCCCCGGAAGAAAGCGCGCACCTTGACCGCATCGCCCGGGTTCCTTGTGATTCCGCAGCAATGGACTTCCTCTGTAGCTCCCTAACTGTCGAGCGCCGGGTGCAGCCGCGCGCGAAGGGCTTACGATTCCAACGCTGGCATTGGCACGGGTGAGCTCGACTGCGGGTAGTGCTATTTGAACCTCACGGGCCGCCGCGGAGCGACAAGGTCATTGCCGACTGCCTCGCCGGGAGCGTACTCGACCGCGGCTGCCTGGGGTGTGGTTCGTGCGCGCTGGAACGGCGGCGACGGACGATGGACTGCTCCACCAGGGCCTCATTCTGCTCGGTAAGCGCTTTGTTCTGCCCGGCGAGACCGCCAAGTAGGTTGACAACATCATCCAGAGTTAGTGCCTTCGGTAGCTTAGCAGCAACTGATGCGCGAGACCGGCGCGCAACGGTTGGCTTGCCTCGGTGGAGAGCGCAGAAGTGTGTACGGCGCGTCGCGACGTGCCGACGGTCGGGCGCCCGCCTCCTCATCTTCGCCCGCTGACGCTGCAGGACACAGGTCCAATTCGCGTTCAGAAGAGTTCGCAGGAGGGTGTCAGGCTAGATCCCGATCGAACGTGCAGTCCCCCCCTCGGGTGTGCCTCGGGCCACGTGTTTTCTGAACAGTGGTGGCCTAAGCGGCTTCAAACACGCCCAATGACGGCCGGGCGGGCCGGCCCGCACGGGCCCAAGCACTGCCTTCAGCCCCAGGCAGACGCCGTGTCGAGCAAGATCCCGGTCAGCCAAGACAGTCGAAGCGCTGGTGGCGCCTCGCTTCAGTCCTGGTTCCGAAAGAGGGTGCTCTAAAACCCTCTGCCACCTCACACGCTATTCTCCCATCTGCCGGCCCCCTCTCCTGCATCGCGACCCTGTGCCGGAGCGTTTGGGCCATCCTCCCCGGCAGTGGTTGCGATATCTACGGCATCTTCCTTTCGTCCGATCTCCTTCGAGAGCACACTCGCTCGTTGTCAAAGCACGACCTGTCTCCGGCATTGTTCGCAGCTCGTGGCCTCTGTACCTCTGGAACATAGAGGCGCCACTCTGTCACCTTCCTATACCGAAGCATGCCACCAGGTGCTCGTACTGTGGACTGTTGGGAGCGGTTCAAAGCCAAGTTTCGCAGAGAGAAGTCTCCCGCTATAACTGCACTGGCCGGAGACGCGCCGTGCAACTCGATCCCAGCCCAGTCACGCCCTGAGAGGCAAGGCTCCTCACGTACTCCGACGAGGATCGCAATCTCTCAGCCTTCTTCATCTACAAATCCAAACGATGTCGATGCGGCGAAGGCCCCACACGCATCGGCCGCGTCTGATCGTGCCGCTTCTCCATCCAGATTACCCGAGCGACTATGGAATCAAGCATACGAGGAGGCAAGGATTGAAGACCCAGCGACTGTCAGTGGTTACGAGCTTATTCTGTCCGCTCAACTCAGCCAAGAAGACGCCGACTTTCTAAACGTTCCACAACCTAACTCTACGCACGATACGGCACCCAAGAACTTGATTGAACGAGATGCAGAGAAACGTAAAGAGCAGATGGATCAGCTCGTTAAAACCGGTTTGCAGAGGATAGAGAAGGAGGACAAGATGAAACAAGACATAGAAAACGGCACTCGGGTTGCCATGGTGTTCAAGGAAGTCGTAGACAAGGCGGTCGAACCGTCTCGCGAGGCGGCTCTCGCCTGGGTCGGGGTGTGCATTGGGGTCCAAGTTCGTACCGATGTCATTGAAACAGGCTTCTGGCGCTAACGTTCTGTGTCAAGATCCTAATGAACCCACTTACTGAGGCGAGCTCTAAACGAGACGGAATCGCCTACATCGTGTCGAGGATGGACTGGTACTGGGAGCTGTCGCGCCTACTGCTGGACGAGAACATCCAGCCGCGCCAGCAAGGCCTGTGGGGCGCGCTTGAGAAGAGCGTCACCCATCTCTACGCACAGTTGTTGCTGTATCAGATGAAGAGCGTATGCTCCTACTACCGCGGTCGCTTTACGGTGTTCGTACGGGATCTGGTCAAGCTCGACAACTGGGATGGGAGGCTCAAAGACATACAGGCCGCAGAATCGGCCGTGCGACAGGACTCAGAGCAGTACAACACACACGATATCCGGAAGCAGCTCCACAACATTGCCGAGACAGCCGAAAGACAGTATGCCAAGCTCGACATCGTCGGCTCAGCTATTCAGGAACAGACCAAGCAGCAGAAGGAGATCCACGAGACCAAGGAGGATAAAAAGTGTCTGAAAGACCTGTTCGTCACTGATCCCCGAGATGACAAGAAGCGCATCGAAGAGGTCAAAGGCGGTCTTCTCGACGACTCATACAGATGGGTCCTTGAAAATTCCGAGTACAATAGTTGGCACGATGACCCGCAAAGTCGGCTGCTGTGGGTCAAGGCAGATCCTGGCAAGGGCAAGACGATGCTGCTATGTGGGATCATCAACGAGCTGCAGAACTCTAATACGGCAGGTCTTCCGGCATACTTCTTCTGCCAGGCCACAGACTCGCGTATCAATAGCGCCACAGCTGTGCTGCGAGGCTTGGTGTATTTTCTGGTCGATCAGCAGCCGTCGCTGATCTCGCACGTGCGGGAGAAGTACGACCGCAAAGGTGAAAAGCTGTTTATAGATGACAACGCCTGGGTTGCCATGACCGAGATCTTCAAAAACATCCTGAAGGACGCAAAGCTGGAAAAAACTTACTTTGTCATCGATGCGCTCGATGAGTGCACCACAGACCTGGACGCTCTACTGGACTTCATCGTTCAGAACTGCTCGGTGTCCTCACCCGTCAAGTGGATCGTCTCGAGCCGCAACTGGCCGAATATCGAGGAGCGTCTACAGCGGGCCGATCACAAGGTGAAGCTGAGCCTCGAACTCAACGCGGAGTCAGTTTCGAAGGCCGTCAGCACCTTTATCAAACACAAGGTGTCTAGGCTAGAGAAGCAGAAGAAGTACAAGAAGGAAATCCGAAATGCTGTGCTACACCATCTAACATCGAATGCAGACGATACCTTCCTCTGGGTAGCGTTGGTGTGTCAGCGCCTTGAAAAGATTTTTAACTTCCAAGTCATGCAGGAGTTAAAGGCCTTTCCACCTGGGCTTGACTATCTATACGAGCGCATGATGCAGCAGATATGTGAGTCGCAGGCTCCTGATCTCTGTAAGCAGATACTTGCATTGGTCACGATCGTATACCGACCGATTACGACGAAAGAACTAGCTACTCTTGTTAAGCGGCTCGATGGCACAGCTGACGACCAAGAGTCAATGCAAGAGATCATCAGCCTCTGTGGTTCATTTCTTACGTTGAGAGAAGAGACTGTCTACTTTGTGCATCAGTCGGCAAAGGACTTCCTTTCAAGACCATCCAAGGGGACATGCAGCGGGGCTTTCGATGAAATATTTCCCTCTGGAACATTAGACGTCCACTATACCATATTTGAGAGATCGCGGGAAATCTTGTCTTCGACACTCCGTCGAGACATGTATGACTTGGAAAAAAGGGGTTATCCGTTGGGACATCCTACCGAGAAGGTCGAAAAGCCGGTTGAAGACCCGCTAGCAGAGTCGCGCTACGCGTGTTCCTACTGGATCGATCACCTCCACGAATCGCATGCCAAACCTTCATCAGACCATGCAACAGCTCTCCAGGACGGAGGCCCTGTTGACACATTTCTAAGGCAGAAGTATCTCTACTGGCTGGAAAGTCTTAGCCTTTGCAAGGCTATGTCCAAGGGAGTTGATTCTATGGCGAAGCTAGAGATGTTAGTCCAGGTATGTTCTGAACCGGCCATGCACTTCCATGGATCCCAAGCTAAAAAGATTAGAAAACGCCAAATGCAGTCGGGCTGAGCAACCTGGTCAAAGATGCTCGTCGGTTTATCATGTATCACAAGGGTGCAATCGAGCGCAGTCCACTTCAGGCATATGCGTCTGCGCTTGTATTCAGCCCAGCAGGCAGCCTGGTCAGAAGTCTTTTCAAGGAAGAGAACCGAAAACGGATAAAGATAAGACCGAGTGTTGGAGATGCATGGAGTGCTTGCCTGCAGACGCTCGAGGGCCACAGCGATTCGGTCCAGTCCGTGGCCTTCTCCCCCGACTCGAGGCGGCTGGCGTCGGCGTCGGACGACAAGACCGTCAGGATCTGGGACGCCAGCAGCGGCGCGTGCCTGCAGACGCTCGAGGGCCACAGCGGTTCGGTCCAGTCCGTGGCCTTCTCCCCCGACTCGACCCGGCTGGCGTCGGCGTCGAGCGACAGGACCGTCAGGATCTGGGACGCCAGCAGCGGCGCGTGCCTGCAGACGCTCGAGGGCCATAGCGGTTCTGTCTGGTCCGTGGCCTTCTCCCCCGACTCGACCCGGCTGGCGTCGGCGTCGAGCGACAGGACCGTCAGGATCTGGGACGCCAGCAGCGGCGCGTGCCTGCAGACGCTCGAGGGCCATAGCGGTTCTGTCTGGTCCGTGGCCTTCTCCCCCGACTCGACCCGGCTGGCGTCGGCGTCGAGCGACGAGACCGTTAGGATCTGGGACGCCAGCAGCGGCGCGTGCCTGCAGACGCTCGAGGGCCATAGCGGTTCTATCTCGTCCGTGGCCTTCTCCCCCGACTCGACCCGGCTGGCGTCGGCGTCCGACGACAAGACCGTCAGGATCTGGGACGCCAGCAGCGGCGCGTGCCTGCGGACGCTCGAGGGCCATAGCGGTTCTGTCTGGTCCGTGGCCTTCTCCCCCGACTCGACCCGGCTGGCGTCGGCGTCGAGCGACAGGACCGTCAGGATCTGGGACGCCAGCAGCGGCGCGTGCCTGCAGACGCTCGAGGGCCATAGCGGTTCTGTCTGGTCCGTGGCCTTCTCCCCCGACTCGACCCGGCTGGCGTCGGCGTCGAGCGACGAGACCGTTAGGATCTGGGACGCCAGCAGCGGCGCGTGCCTGCAGACGCTCGAGGGCCATAGCGGTTCTATCTCGTCCGTGGCCTTCTCCCCCGACTCGACCCGGCTGGCGTCGGCGTCCGACGACAAGACCGTCAGGATCTGGGACGCCAGCAGCGGCGCGTGCCTGCGGACGCTGGAAATAGGTAGACTCCTTAGCAAAATTTCGTTTAATACAACAGGACCATATCTCTACACTGAGATTGGTACTATCGATATCACTACATCACCAGTTTCTCAAATAGCAGATGATACGAGGCCTCAATATCTAGGCCCGGGCGTCAGTACGGATGGGGCATGGATCACATATAAAGGCGAGCACGTACTCTGGCTACCGTCTGAGTATCGACCCTCTTGCTCAATTGTGTCGGAGAAGAGCGTTGGTATCGGTGTTAGCTCTGGAAAAGTATGGATATATAGCTTCCTACCTTGACTAGTCTAGGGCCTTAGCAGCCTCTGTTAAGCATGTTTCATTTATTGTTGCATCAGTTTCTTTATTCAATCTCTATTCTTTATTAATCTCTACCTAGTAGCGAGGAGCGGAGGTAGTCTTTAATATATATCTAATATTTTTGCCACAACGAAGCTTCGAGAACTATTATCAGACCTTTCGTTGTCAGGCCCACACCTGAGCATGAAACCCCTCGCCTGGTGCCGACCCGGCGGTCTAAAGTAAGACGTGAAGGTCCTTAATCTCGGTTAGCCAAGGCTTTGTCAGCAAGCAGTTTATAGTTCTCTCTTCTCTTTTCTAAGTAATCCAATGCTAGTAGCCTCTTGAGACCAACATTCCTCCACTGGCGCCAGGTATAAAACAGTCGCCTTGCAAAATGATGACGCTGCACTGTTACCAGTGCATGCTACGAAGTGTAACAGGTTAGAGCCTAGACGTGATAGAAACTTCGAGAAGGATCTCTTAGTGGAACATCGGTAACGGGTTAAGACTAATTAAACTACGTTACTTCCCATTTTTCTTCTCTCTCCGATTTCGAGATCCTTGTACGTAGTGCCATAAACCTTTTAGTGTTCAGTCTGGGGTTGAACCGTGACACTAAACCTCATATTCTGACAAAAACCTACTATTATCAGCCATTAGAGTACCTAAGGTCCTAAAGCATTCCAGGCTCTGCTACTTGCGCATTTCCACGATAAGAGAGTGTCTACGACAGGGAATATGGTAAGAGACGAGACCCGTGCATCTTTGCGACATGATTCTTGAAATGCTTGTGGCCATAAAGTATGACTCCCGACCGACGACAGAACTCATCAGGGCATGGGATCAGATCATCCTTCTTGAACCACCGTAGATGCTGTTTCTCTACATGCTCCCTCGCTTTGCGGGGACGGGAAAATTCATCAGCCATCTGGTTCTTACACAAGCAGAAGATACACGGCCTATTGTTGGCTTTGACAGGGCTGTCTCTGGGACCGGGAACGGGACTGGAATTTCGTGACGAATTTGTGCTTGGTAAGATGCCCCAGACGCAGTTGCGTTTGCCCCTGCGCTGTAAAAGAGTCTGCTTCGTTCGACAAAGTGATAGAAGCGCCTCAGCTGCATCGATACGAAGACTCAGCTTGGCTTGACCACCGAGATCAGATGGACGTTCGCAGAGCAGCTGAACGACCTGCTTACGCTCAGTAAGCTCGTGCTGGACCACATCAAGCTCCATATTGATGTTTCCACCAAAACTAGCCGATTCAAGCTGATGCAAAGCACCCTCCGTCTCGATCCTGTCGAAGAAGTTGACACGGGCTTCCGTCAGCCTTTGTCGTTCCAGACCTTTCTTCGCTGACTCGAGATCCAGGCAGGCCTCTCGGTGCAAGGCATAGATCTCGGCGCCAGCTGCTTGAGCCCCTTTGAGAGTCCCATATAGACGCCTACCTTCCTCTCTCAATGCATCCCGTCGTCGTCTCAATCGCACAACTGTCGGGTGTGTGGTCAAGCCGTCGATTTCGAGATCTGTCAGGCATGTAGGCGCACGGGGATCCACATCCCGATTCATATGGCCGACGGATTTGAAAAGAGCATCAGCTGAAGGCCGTCCAAGGAAGGCGGCTTGTGCGGCTTAAGGATCTGCATCATTCCAGCCATGAAACCAAGACTTTTCAAGTATCGGAGAAAGGTGTGGTACGATAATGGCAGCGTGTCCGATGTTTGAAATCCGTCTGAAGTCTGGATGGCCCGCCGAAATATGAGTTTGTCCTCCCATTCCTTCTTCCACCTCAGACTGGAGCTGTGGCGGTGCTTGTCAACTCGAACCCCTAGAAGGTCTCGAACAGATCTATTTTCCAATTGGAATGCATTGTCCAGCACGCCAAGGACGAGCATACGGAGCACTGGGTCGAACATAAGATCTTCGACTTCGTATAGGCAGTACATCTTCCTAGCCGAGGAAAAATTATGTTAGAAATCCTGTGAGCCATCGGCTGAACACGTAGCTCTTAAAGTTCCTCTTGTGACCCTTGACAAACCGCAGATCAATCTCCATAGCTAGCATATCTCGCACGTCGTCCCTTTTCGGGATGAGGATTAACGTGACGTGCTTGTAGCAAAGGGTCTCGATGACCTCGTTGGAATCTAGGGTTGTCCCGCTCTCGGTTTGCTAGCCGACTTCACCCCCGCCATCAGTATTGCCAATTCCATCCCTCCCATGCTCAACCGAGTTGTCGGAAAATTGCTTGCCGTCTAACGCATCCGACGAGAGTACCTCGGTGTTCCGTCGGACATGGACTAAGGCTCCAGGGCGGGATCCAGTATAAGCGCAAATCAAGATAAGGAACCAGAGCTGCACTCGCTGGCGCTCGTCCGCGAACGTCGAGGTGTCTTTCGCCCAAGGGTAATAAAGGACCAGAAAAACGTCGTCCACGTTCATCGCTAGTTGAGCATCAGAGCTCATATCGAGTTTGTATTTCTCAGACAGCTCTCCTTTGTTGTACTATATGCGTTAGCTTTTGGCATCTGTTAATATGGGACTACCTGCTCACATCATTCACTTCGGCCCTCCACTCATCGTTCCAACTGTGACCCGTGTGTCTTCGGTATAGCTGGCGCCAATGCTTGAACTTTTGGTGTACGCTGATCGATTTGCGAGACCGATAGTGATCAAGATTCCACTCGAGGTAGCCCATGACAACTCTCTTCGTTGCACTTTTTAAGAGCCGTAGCTTGTCTCGAGCGATGCATTCACAGTATCTATTGGGTCAGCATTGTGTACGCGCTTTCATTGGCATGGGGGCATCCTACTTTTGCCACCTCGCCGAAACCCCGTTGATGTTGTTTTAGTTGAAGGTGGATGATTCTTCTTCACTGTTCCAATCTTCTCTAGATCATCAAGTCGTCTTCGGTAGTGCTCGGATGAGAATTTGTACTTTGGCTCTTTGCGTCGCTTCCTGACAGTCATGATGGCCGCTTCTCCTTCTATTCTTATTTCCCTCTTAGTTCAAGAATCGCGAGAGAAAGAAAGGAAGGAAGAGAGATACTGACCGGAGTCACGGTCGAGAGTTATTCCTGTGCGTGGTGAACAGAGGCACGTGCAGCACTGGCGTACTACTGGCTAGAGATGAGATTCGAAATGCGAGAGGAATGGAAAGACCTGGGTATCGAAGACGGTGGATTGGAAGCCAGATGCAAAGGACGGTGCTTGGTGGAGTCGAGATGAAGCTGCTTCGAAGGGCTCGGTGGTCTACTTATAGCCAAGTGTACAGCTCTGGCTGAACGTAATTGGTCGTGAGCGCGCCCGGTTTGGGGCGCAAGCGACTGCACGCGCCAAGGATAGATCGGCATGCGTCCTGGTTCGCGAAGGATGGCGCCCCCGGCGCCGTAATCGACCGATCGCGAGGAGCAGCGCCGGGGACAACCGTTGCAGAAAATGGCAACAAAATGATCCGGAACCGGAAACCGTTGTCCCAGGACGTACACTTATATACGTAAACCTGCCTAGAAACCAAGAGCAAGAAAGTCTCATCGGAGGCAGAGTGAGACGGTTTCGAACGTGCGAAGGCTTGAGAGAAATGGGCTATTGAACTAAGTGATAAAGCTCTGGACCGTCGTTGCGGGAGGAGAAGGAGATAGGCGAGGTTGTTAAAACAGCGGGGGAAGACCGCATTTTGTTGCGAGGTTGATGTGTGGTCTTGGCAGTGACAGGGCTGGGCCAGAACCCCACCTCGACCTCGCGACATAAAATGCGGTCTTCCCCCGCTGTTTTAACAACCTCGCCTATCTTCTTCTCCTTCCGCAAAGACAGCGCCGCTACAGCTCCCGGGCCTCCCTGTGCTGCTAACGCCACATACTGAGGCATTTTCCGAACCCCCCGATTCTTCTGGACCGCCACGATGCTCGATCCTTGTCCGGCGCTTTTTCGCGCAGCCCAGTAGTCCATTGCTTCGAACCTTCGGACGGTCGAAAAAAGCCTCATTATACCTTAGCTACCTGATCCTGGCTTCTATGCATATCTAATATTTTAGGGGCAAAACGCAGAGATTATGCCTCGCGTCTACCATTCCGGCTTATTAGTTGATGTTGGAACAAATAATGTGACAGCTTATTCAGTAGTAATGGGATGAATTGGCGTGGTTTTGGAGGGGGGCGGCCGTGCAGTGGTCTTTTGTCCTCTCCTGAATAGACCACACTTGGCGAAAGCCGAATACACGTGATAAATCAAATCTCCCAACAATATCTTAAGGTATAGAGGCTGTTGGAACATCACGTGTATTTGATTTCCTGCCAAGTGTAGTCTATGCAGGGGAGAATAAAAGGCCACTCGACGGCCTCTCCCTTCCAACACCATGTCAACCTACGCCAATTCATCCCATTACTACTGATTAAGCTGTCACTGCACTTGTTCCAACAGCACGGTAGCCTGCAGCAGCAGCGGAAGCGGAGGACCCATCGAGCCCGGCCGGCCCTGCAGCCTTTTCACCAGTTCTAAACAACACGGATCAACAAGATCAAAGGCATCAAGATAATCATGCGAGGACCTTAGGGTTATATTGATAGTCATCTACTTGCGTCCCCGGTAGCAACACCGCTAATCCACACTTTGGGAAGCACAGTTTTCACCAAGGACTTAGCTCTTGGCGAAAGACAGCGTTCTTTACGCTCCGAAGGGTAAACGCGCACACGGTTGGTTCACCGGGGCTTCATGGTCAAATAAGGCCACTGTTGTCCAAACGCCGCTAATGAGAAGAAGAGAAGGAAGAGTGAAGGATGTTAAGTTGATTACGAAGCTCGGGAGGCTCTAATCATCCAAGCAAGGTGACGCACATGGAAGATGAAACGGGCCCGGCTGCCTAGTGGTGAAAGTCATGGAAGTGTATTTAATGTCGCCCTGATTGCCATGGTGGCGCCGCTTTCTGTGAAGGCGCGCTGAAAGTGCTACGCAGACCGCTCGGCTTCTTAACCCCAGCGCTGAATTCTTGCTATTTTTTGACTTTCTCGGGTCGTCCAGAGACAGCTGCAAGCGCTACAAATAAAGATGCCCATGAAGCAATTTCCCGGGCGAGATGAGCAAACTCATCTTCAAGGGCACGTTCTTCTAGCCGAGTGGACGCCACGCGCATTCTATCCACAATTTCCCTCCACTCTGGGGTCTGGCTCTATCCAGGTTTGTGAGGGGAGATCATCACGTCTTGGCATTCATTCCAGCTTCCTGTTTGACGAGCGAGTCTGCTTGCTAGTGGCCTGAAAGTTGTCATTCTCGGATGGCAAAGCCCCTGTCTTTTGCGCGCGGCTGCGCTCTGCTCCCCGTTCCCCGGTGATGTGGAAGCAGACGTAGTGCTAGGCTACTGAACGGCCGGCCAGTCCGGTACGAAACGAAGAATCCCAGAGGCGGGTGGGTGTACAGAACGCTTTGGAGGGCCTGGAAGAAAGTAGGAATTGGTAGCTTCCCACCGAGCTGGCAAAAGATATGTAATCTTGATTGGGGGAATGCAGGTTTCTGAGTGATCAAATCGAGAGCGGCGCAGCGCCTTATCTATGCGTAGAGAATTATAGCAAATAGCTACTAAGAATGGGATGCATTCACTCCTGGTCTATGAGCTCTAAAATTGCAAAATGGCATCGGAATCCCGCCTAGATTCGTGCCCACGCATGCCACTCAACCCAGCTTCTTCAACCCCTCGACCATGAAGGTGATAGTGTCTCTCCCTTGCTGCAGCACGCCGTCCATAGCAAGGAAGGGATGCGGCATGCCCTTCATGACATGCAACTCCGCTTTCACCCCCGCCTTCGTCAATTTCTCCGCGAATTGCACTCCCTCGTCCCTGAGGACATCAAGCTCGCCGACAGTGACTATTGCTGGAGGCAACTTGCTCCAATCACCCTCCCACAGCAGCGGAGAAGATTCGGGATGCGCCCAGTCCTGCCGGTTCGGCAGGTAATGATGCCTGTACCAGAGCATCTTGGCCGCCGGCAGCGCGGGTGTGAATTCCAGCTCCTTCCACGACGCATTATTGGTCGTGTCGGCGGTGTTATCCGTGACCGGAACGCAGAGGAACTGAGCGAGCAGCGGCGGCGATCCGCCTCGCGCGAGAGCTCTCTGCGCCATGACAGCAGCCAGGTTCCCGCCGGCGGAAGAACCGGCCACGACTTGCTTCCCGAGGTTGAGATTCAGCAGCTCCTTGCCCTCCTTCTGCAGCCAGAGCAGCGTCTCCCAGCTGTCCTGCACTGCCGCAGGGTAGGGATGCTCCGGGCCGAGCCTACACAAAGATCAGCGCTGCCCAGGGCGGCGGCTCGAGGAACGCACCGGTAGTCAGGGCTCACGACCACCCAGCGCGCCCTGCTGCAAAGATTCGCCGACACCGTGTTCTCGGTGTCGATGTTACCCAGCACCCATCCGCCGCCGTGGTACCACACAGCCACCGGCCATCCCTCGGCGGGAGCTTCTCCGGCGGGGGTGAAGCATCGCACTTGGACCGCCGGGCCATCCGTCTCTCGTCGCTTTATGCTGCAATCTTGGATCTTGCCGACCGGAGGAGGAGCGCCGCCGCCGGGGATGAGGACGCCCGAGGTGCGCGAAGCGGCCACGGGCTGCAGATGCACCTGCTGCTTGTCGAAGATGTGGGCGTTGTAGAAGGCGCGGTAGACGGGATCGAGGCGGGGCTCAATGTCGGGGTGGAGGGGGTAGGGAGGCTGCGTCCTCGACGGGTCCCACTGAACGGCGGTTCCTGGCATGGTGAGCTCCTCTGTGCGGGGAGGCGGAGGAGAGGCAGCAGACTCACCAGAGCATCTCCGCCGGCACCCGTGGCCTTTCTATCCAAGACTCGGGGAGGCGGTCGGCCGGCGGGGCCACTGTGTCGCGATGGCGTCGCGTCGCGCCATGCGTCGCCGCCGAAGATACGGCAGAGCCCAAGCCTCCGCCGCGACGGCGTGGGGGTCCGCGTGGGGGCCGCGGGGGTCGGAGGAGGCGCGCGTGGGATGGAAGTGTTCCGGGAGGTGATGTGGAGAGGCTGCCGCAGCCCCCGTCGGTCGGCCGGCTGCGCAAATCGCCCGAGAGAGGCCCACGGCCCCGGGCGAATCGACGCCGCAATCGAGATACGGGCAACGGCTCAGTTCCAGCATCGCCGACGACGCTGCATCTCCCGCCGTGCCCCTCGTCGCTGCGGCCGGCCCGGCGTAGGGCGCGACGCCTGCCAGCCCCGCCGCGGGGTACTTCAGCATCCTTCGACGACGCGCCGCCCCTCTTCTTTCCTCTCCGCCCGCCTCGCCCGTCTGCCTTCTCTCTGCGCGTCGCATCATCGCTGTCTCCGTTCGCATCGACATCTCCGCGCAGCGCCGTCCACGATGCCCAACAAGGTCGCTACTCTTACCGACAAGGCTCCCAAGCCTCTCCCAGGCATCTATTCCCAGGCCATCGTTGCCAATGGCATGGTGTTCTGCTCTGGAGCCGTGCCCATGGACGCCGAGACGGGAAAGCTTATCGATGGTGACGTCAAGGCTCACACCGTATGTCCTCCATCTGCAATCCGTCCATTGGCTCTCCGCATCAGCGCCATCTTCCCGTCGCTCCGATGCTCTCGAGCCCCCTTGGTGCCGTGCGGTCCGAAGCCCCCGTCTCCGCTGGCACGGCGAGGAGCCCGGGGGTGCAAGCGCGCATGGCAGAGCCCTGCAGGCCCCAGAATACGGTCACTGACAATCTACAGCACCAATGCATCAAAAACTTGACGGCCATTCTCGAGGCTTCTGGTACCACCATTGACCACGTCGTCAAAGTGAACGTCTTCCTCTCCAACATGGACGACTTTGCTGCAATGA
This sequence comes from Macrophomina phaseolina, assembly GCA_020875535.1. Taxonomy (NCBI): domain Eukaryota; kingdom Fungi; phylum Ascomycota; class Dothideomycetes; order Botryosphaeriales; family Botryosphaeriaceae; genus Macrophomina; species Macrophomina phaseolina. Next base: position 15,527 of record JAEQDS010000056.1, on the reverse strand, counting down.
ATGAGGTCTACATGACTTACTGGGGCGATGTCAAGCCCTGCAGGACGTAAGCTATGCCGCCCGAACAAGAGTAACGGCTGTTGATATCTCTCCCAGATGCGTTGCCGTCAAAACCCTTCCCCTCAACACCGACGTTGAGATTGAGTGTGTCGCTGTGCTGCCGTAGGTAGATAGCTCTCGTCTCTCGGATAGAAGGAAAAGTTCCTCGTACCAACCTCTCGCAGTTCCTCGTCTTCTCCGAAGCTCTAAATCAATACAGAGGTAACAGCAGCACAGTTCAATTCCGTGCGTGCACTCGCAATCAAGATCAGTTTGATCCTTCCGTTGGCATTCCGTATGCTGCTCTCCCGAAGGACACCGTCCGTTGGGTATGGCGCAAAAGCCCTCCCTGATCCGCAAAATCCAATTGCCACATCCACTTTCTTTCCATGCCCGATCAATAAGCCCCATTTCGTGGCTCCATTCCACTCAAATGGCGCCTCAAGCATCAACGCAGTCTCCGTAAGAAAACATATGGCCAAGAGAAC